>BQNB010029023.1:0-27329 GCA_026074375.1 Tanacetum coccineum
ACAAGTCTCAAGAATCATGTAAATCTGTACCCCTCTAATTTGTTATAACTATACTATATCAAATTAACCATCTTCAATCCTTACCATAAAATTAACCAAAGTAAGACAATGTAAAGATACAGGTAGTGATTTAATCAGCTGAATAATATTGCATACAAAAGCATACCATGGTCATAATACTTGTACATAAACTTTGAGACCATGACTCAAGGAGTTCTTGTAGGATGGATATTCAAAAGAAACTACATAGCAACACCTACTACTGAGTTTGGTTTTTCCCTCAGGTGCTTATTGTACGTCTACTATTACAACATCATCAGCCTACACCAACTAAATCTTGTACAGATCATCAATAGACAAATTATCAATAGCAAAGTTAGGCTGAGCTGTCGGGTAACTTGACATGAATCCACCCAGGAAATCGAGTGGTGTCATAGTGTCATTGGAATAGCTCGTATCATATACAAAAGTCATATCCATTTGTTCTTCAACAGGTGATTCATTTGTAGGATAGTTAATGGGGTTAAACACCTCAACTTCAAGACCACCCCAAGGCCAGTTCGGATTCATCAAATCACCATTATTAGGCGGTGCCTTGAAAGATTTCACTTGAGAAGCGAGACTTGTTTTCACTTCTTTGTCGGCAAATTGCTCAACTTCATAAGCTTTTACTGCATGTATCACCTGATTTAAAAGCAATAATATCTTAGTTAACTGACCAAATGGAGTGAAATAAAGGTGAAAACATTTTTATGCTTACATAGTTGAGATTCACTGAATCTCGGTACAACATTATATAGTCACCCAGTTGCAGCTCATGCTCCTCAGCAAATTCCCCTAAAAGCCATCAAGAATTTGCATAGGATTAGAGCCTTACAGATTGCAAAATGGGGTGGTTAGTTAATCGGTCAAATAAGGTTTGGGTCAAATAAGGTTTGATTAGATTCCTTCTGTCCAAAAATATATTACAAAAATAATAAGTGTGTTAAGTAGAGTTACAGAAATATAATGATTTTAATAATAGATTTTAAAAATAACATAATCAGAGAATAAAGCGACTTATTGTATGCATTTCGACCCATTTGACACATTAGAGATTGCAACATAGGAAATAAAGTTTAGCATTGACCAAGAAGCTAAAGAAAAGAGTTAAAACATAGATTAAGAACATACCAGTGCCCTCAAGGACATACATGCGGCTGTTGTTATTTGGCCAGAACCTGTTGAAGGACGAGAAGCAAATTCCAAATGCTATCATATTTAAAGAAATAAAATTCTGATGGAAAAAATTATAACTTTGTTCAAAAATGATTTAGTCTCGTTACGTTTCTTCCGTTTTTTCAAGTGGTTAAACTAACCTAAACTTGAAACCCCAGACGTGCATGCCATCCATGTCATCCATTTCGAGTATGATACCTTCTTTTGCGATCAGAGCAGGGAGGTGTGTCTCAGCTGGTTTCTGAAATAAATACAAGAAAGAAATACACCAAAAATGAAAAATAGTCTATTCATGTCAACCATTCTTGAAAAGAACACTGAGCTTGTATATGAACACATCAGAGTGAAATATATATATATAGCGTCCTTAAATTTTATGACCGGATTTCTAAAGTTTAGGCTAAAAGATTGCAAACATTAGGTGTCAAGCAATTGATAATCCTGTGATAATCAAGGAACTTTTTGTAAAAAAATCCCTCTACAAAATATTATGTATGTCAAGTATACATCTTTATAGAGGAGGCAAAATGAGCAAGTCATAAATGTAATTTTTGGTATGGGTCGTGTTGCGTTGACATGATATTATTAAGTGACTTAGATATGGTTACCAACATTAAATTATATCATCAAAAATCTAATTTGCTGAAAATTTAGGAGGTTCTTATGCAGTTTAATACATTTGGATACTATTTGACAGGTATTCCTTTTAGTCAACTTTTTTAACCGTTTGACCGATTTAGAGATATAGCATAAACCGAAATGACCTAGTCATATATGGATCAAAATTGTCATCATTACGTCTTTTCAAGGTTTTTAAATTATATGCTAACTAACCTTAGGCAACACAATTCTTTTGAGCACACCTACGTCACTCTTTTGAAGCTTCTTGCTGAAGAGAAATGTCAGCCTTCCGTGATCAACAATCTAATAAAAGATACAATTATCAGGTGTATTATGTACACATAACATATATCTGTTCAAACGTCAAAATAAGTACATACTCGATTAAGTGAAAACACACAACAGAATGACTTTAAACGAATAACCAACATATACAAGCTTCATATCTATATTGAAATTAACATGTGACAGATAAAAGGACAAAATGTGGAGAAGTAATAACATTTTATGTGACATTTAACATAAACTCAATATTGTGAGCAAATAACAGTTAAGTCCTACCCTCTCTGATTGAACAAATAGCTATTTCGTTTTGGATGATCTCGTCTGAAAGCAGGAAGGAAAAGACATACTGCAACAACTCGCAAGATATGGAAACACAATATTTTGAGCTTATTTTTACCATAAGTAGAGTGGAGGATAATAAAATACGTGACTATCAGTTTCTATAGACATATCGATTGTACATAAACCCTGTCCACACCCCTAAACTTACAATTATCTGGTGAAAGAATATTATCCAGATGCAAGATAAAAATGAAGGTTTTTAACACTCTTTGGATACTTAAGTTGATTTGAAAAGCCTTTGCACACATATATCACTTCTAAAATAAGGTATATTCTTCATTTTGCAAAACTATAGATGTTATGGACTTATAGTATACCTTTCATAAACTCACAATTTCAATAGCTGAAACCATCACCACTAGTGTAGAATAGACCTACAACCTCACCAATTATTAACTACTTATTTATTAGCCACATTACATCTATTCTAGCAGCACTTACTACGGAAACTACATTGTACTAGTTACTAATAGTTTAGACTATCAAAAACACAATAAACATAGAATCAATTCTAACAAACATCCCAAACACACCCTAAAGACTTTAATACGAAAGGTCAAAATAAGAAATGTAAATCAGTAAAATGGCAAAAATTACATATAAAAAAAATAACCACATTAACAGATCCAAATGAGTATAACATACACTTGGTGACAAAGGACCAGCAAACGAAGTAAAAGGCCGAAACGACCTCACACCAGAACCCCCACGCCGAAACCTTGGCATCCTTTTTTTCTTAAGAAAATCGAACCTCGCAGCGGCAACAAGATCCCTGTCTACATCAACCCCAACACTAGAACCAGAAACAGTAACAGGAACATTTTTACCACTAGCACTTTTATAGCTACTGTCCTCCTGAACCCCAACATTATCATTAAAACCCATTCCAATTCCCATACCCATACCCATTCCCAAGCCAATCTCAAACCCACCAAATGCCTCGTTTCTCTCCATTTGAGTATCTTGTTTTTTGTTTTACTATCTTTTAGTGTAAAGATCACTAATTGGGCATTAATGAAAAGGGGTGGTTTTTGCTATATTTAGTAAAGTAATGACATTTGTAAAAGGTGCATTCATCTGGGTTGTATGGATTATAACTTGAAAGCATTAAAGGAATCATTGCTTTGGAGAATGTGAAGGGTGTGACCAATGAGGGTAATGACGAATGGTGAAAGAAGGTGATGGTAATGGGGTTTAGGTGGGGAATGAAGAGGCTGTACAGGTGGTGCAAACTTTCTGATGTTTAGTAGTGGTATTGGGAAAGACTAAGTTTTTCTTTTTTGGTTAATTTTTGGATCATGTTTTAATTAACAGCCCAACCACTACCTGTATCTATTCTCCACTTTTATAAATAAATAAATTCACAATTTTCAGGAAAGAAAGAAAAAGAGGAAGGAGATGGGTGGAGGGTTTTGGAATTTGATAAACCCTTGAATTTTACAACTAGGATTGTGGGACATGTTTATCTTGTTTCTTGCTTTGACTTTTTCACTTTTGGTGTCAATAAACTTTTTGTGAGTTTTAGACTAAACTTATTGACGCTAGAGTGAGTTTTTGTCACATGTGGTATGTAAAAAGTTGTGGAATTCGACTCCCAACTTTGTTTGGTAGTGTTGCACTTCTTTTTATTGTTGTAGGGTTATGAATTTGGCATCTAGCATGGATGTTTTAGGAAGGTTTTGTTAGACTGATGTAACGATAGTGGTGCATCACTGGTAATGGTGTCGCCACGCGAGCCATTGCTTTCTTTGACCGCGATGCACCACTACTTGTGCATTGATTTTGGTCACAATTTGGTGGTATGCGCTAACTAACAAAATGCACACAAAAAACATACCAAACGGCTTCTTTTATGGTTATTATATATTTTATAATTTATCATTTTATTTAACTACAAATACATCTCATCTCATATTTTTATTCGCAACTTCTCGTTTTATCTTTATGCTTTATACTCTCATTCTATCTTTCATACAAAATGTCTTAAAAGACTAAAAAAAATAAAACCCCAAAGCAACGTCGACATCCAAACGTTCAAACACCCAATTCAATTTTTTGTTTTGGTTACCGGTAAATTTTACGAGCCCAAACTTTTGTTTACGGAACACAATAACCACAATATCAATAATCACAATACCACAACCCACCATTCGTGCCTCCACAACTACAACAACGAATTATTCATCAACCACAAAATGTACCAACCGCAACAAACTTAGTATCAACCACAAATGTGCTTTCAATCTCGTTCAACGCATCGAATTCTACCTCGTTCAGCACATCAAAGTCTACCTCCTTCAACACATCAGAGTCGGTAGATATTGGTATCAATCTCAATAATCCAATGGATGAAGAAGATAATGAAGAGAAATATGAGGTGCATGAAGTTGGACAAATGGCAAGAACAAGCGAAGAAGAAAGTGTCATCATCATCCAATAGAGGGTAATGGTGAACCATTGGTGAATGAATTTACATGTTTTGTTTAATGAAGAAATCAGACCGTGATGCCTTTTTTTGGAGACTAAGAGGTAGGCAATGGAAATGGAATAAAAAAGTTCGAATTACAACATGTGTTCAACTTCCAACAACAAAAACAATGACAAGAAGACAATTTGTTCTATATGAGTTACGTTGATTACTTAAGTGGAATCCATCTCGAAAAAGTGTTGTAGAGGAAGAAGACCATTAAGGGAAAATATAATTTAGATTATTAGCCTTATGTTCTTTTAATTTTGTAAGTTTATGATATTTTTTAATCATTAATGAACGTTTAACTTAGTTTTCATTTAAATTTATTAAAATAAATGAGTTTCGTCATGACAATTATACCTCTTTCGTGATAGGTTTGTTGGTAAGTTGAATGATGATGTGATTATGGCAATGGGGAGGGTTTGGGGTAGGGCGATCACCCCTCATCTCTAAACCCGATTAGCAAACCATGCCTCAAACCCGCTCTGATCCCCATTGAGTATTTTATCAGGGTACTCCATTGGGGGCGAGATGCTCCCCCAATCCCGCTCTGATCCCCGTTGAGGATCTTATCGGAGCGTCTTTTCTGGCGTAATGTTCTATCAAATACACGTTGTTCCCCGTTTATTTTTTTTCTTACACCATATTTTACCAGTGTGAAAAATTAAAAACCTACTAATAATATATTACTTATTAACCTTAATAAGTTTTCAATAAATTAAACATAAATAAGGATAAACCACGCTTAAAAAAATAAAAAATTCTTTTAAAAATATGACAAAAAAAGTTTTTCTAATCACAACTATCAATCTTGCAAAGATAAAAAAGGGGTAAATTACATTGTTGGTCCCCAAACTCCCCCGTTTGCGGGTTTAATCCCCCGTTTTGAAAATCGATGGAAATGGTCTCAAAAGTGGTCATTTTGGTGCGTGTTTGGTCCCAAAGGATGAATGGTCGTTAAGTCGCTTCGTTAGTGATGGGTACTATTGTAATTTCGCATTAAAAGTATTATAGTGCACCGTTGGTCCCTAAGTGTAAATTTTTTTGGGTACAGCTGTACACTACCCATCACATCACCAATTAATATTTTTACTATTCACTTCACTTACACCTCTCATCCCTATCATTTCACAAGATTATTCCCGCCCGAATCATATTCCTACTCTCTCACAAATCACTCACACAACCATACTTACAATATTTTTCTACAATCAAACCCTACATGCAATGGTGTTAGTGGACCACACGGGATGGAAGCTCCGCAAAAAACAGTGGACGGGCACCACCGATCAACTCATCGAAGATCTCGAAGCGGCTTATGGTAATGATTTGAAGGCCTTTTGCTCAAAGTTGATTTTTTTACAAATGTAGTGTTCTTTACTTGTTTTATTGTCGATTTATGAAGTTAGGTTTTGATTTTGATTTTCAGATAATGCACCCAATATGTTTTCGATTCGAATACATCATGGTGGAAAATTTCAAAGGTATCCAGGCCGAATGTATGTCAGTGGTCGTGTCGATATATTTGATATGGTCGATATCGATTTGTTTATCGTCGTTGCGCTGAACATGATGGTTCTTAAATTAGGTTACACAGGTAAATCTGAGCCCATGTTTTATAATTATCTTAGACCACTCACCAGTCTAGATGAAGGGTTGTATGCTTTGGCTTGCGAGGAGGATGTTCGTTGCCTGGCTACCCTTGTTAGGAGCTTTAAGTTGATTGAGGTCTATATAGAACATGGTGTTACCGCTTTAGACTCTTACCTTAGGGCACCACGGTTTAGGGCAACATTAAAAGAGATTACTGATGAGCCTGGTAGCATTGCAGCAAAAAGAACTGAAAAAATGTTGTTGTTGACCTGGCATGAGTCTAGTGAAACAACTAAGGAACCTATTTGTAACTCTATCACACCTAGCTCTTTGCCACAACATGATTCAAGTACACATTGTAAGAATTCTGTTTGTGAGTCCATTACACCTAGGTGTATGCCAAATTATATTTTAACCCCTCCCACTGATGAGTCTGTCATTACATATACACAGTTGAGTGGTGTATAGAGAGTTGACACAAAAAGCAATGTTGTCCCTACAATACAATCATAGTTTAGTGACATAAACCTGAGTTTTGTCTTACAAAAAGCACCTGCTAGTCAG
The DNA here is from genome assembly GCA_026074375.1 of Tanacetum coccineum. Taxonomy (NCBI): domain Eukaryota; kingdom Viridiplantae; phylum Streptophyta; class Magnoliopsida; order Asterales; family Asteraceae; genus Tanacetum; species Tanacetum coccineum. The sequence continues at coordinate 7,094 of BQNB010029023.1, forward strand.
GTTATAGATGATGTGATGAGAAAATAATCATTTGATGAAACAAAATTAGATGGAGAGGCAGGCTTTGCTGATGTTACAGAGAGTGGTGTGGACAGTTTAGGATTAAGTCATAATGAGTCTTTTGGAGTTGATGACTTGGACTTGGACTTTAACTTAAATGAACCTATAAACCAAAATGTTTCTCAAGTTAAAACATAATATAAGCTCCCTGATTGGTGCTAAACTACACCTTAAAATATATATAATATATAATACAATATAATATATATATATATATATATATAGTAAGTATAATCTAAAAACACAATCAATAAAACCGGGAAGTAGTATAGAATGTTCCCGGGTCGTTTATCCCCAACGAGGCTGGACTGGAGAATCGATACAGTCGGAAAATTGGAGTTTGAATGAGATTAATGGTTTGAGAGAGTAGAAAGCTAAATTAATCAATAACGAACAAAAACGATAGAGAAAAACCTAAAAATTATGAAATTAAGCTGAAAAACGAGAGCAGGAATCCCGAACAAGGGGTCAAAAACCTAAAATCTTAAAAATTAACCCTACAAAGAAATTTTTACTTCTAAACTACTCTAGGGGACTAATAATGAAGAATGAAAAAGACTAGACTGAAAACGGAGGTCGTTTGACCCAAAAACGAGTCAAGTCAAGATCCGTACCCGAGACCCGTTCTTTAAAAATCAAAAGTTTGAAAAATTAACCCTACGAAAGTCTTTCTATTTTTCCTACGTAAATTATGACTAAAGAAAATTTTCTAAAAAAGAAAAATATTTTTTTGATAATTTTTGTATTTTTTATGAATTTTTAAAACTTTTAACGAAATTAAATTATAAAAAATACTAAACTATTTTTAAAAATTCTGAAAAAATTACTAAAATTACTTTACACTAAGACTATCCTAAGAAAAATAAGAAACCCAAAATTCGGCTTATAAATAAGCCGAAAATAAGCTCGAAAGAGCTTATAGCTTAAAGGGGTAAAACTCCCTTAAATAACCAAGTGCCCAAGGGTCTAACAGAAAAGACCCAAGGGCACAGCGGTAAGGGAGTGTGTTATAAAAGGGGTGTATTGAGGGTAGAGGCCCGGGTTCGAGTCTTGCTCACCCGGGTTTCCCCTTATCTCCCCTTTTTTTTTACAAAAACTTTTTAAACAAACTTATTAAACACATTGAGCTTATCATTTTTCATAACTATGACTATTTGAGAAAAGCTAAAAATAAGCTGAAAAAGGGCTTTTTGTTTGGCAGTTTGCTTAAATAAGCTTAAGGCAAAAATGGCTTTTCCTTTTTGACTTTTTGGACTAATAAGCTAGAATTTGAACAACTAAACTGAAAGGGATTGTCTATCCTAACCTAAATAAGCACTATGAATTAAAATGTAGCAACTAAATAAGCTGAAAAGGGCTAAACTAGACATAAAGCTTAAATAAGCTTAAGGGCACATGTTGGCTTTTTCTTGGCTGTTAGCACACAATAAGCAAGAGGAAAGGACTAATAAGCTAAGACAAACAGAAAACCAAGCTAAATAAGTAAAAGAGAATAAAAAGCTATAACTAATAAGCTCCTAATAAGCTAGAAAAAGAAAATAAGCAATTTACTACACTAAACTAGATGAAACAGTCAAAGAGCCTACTTTGAGCTTAATTTTAAGCTACATAGAGGATGCCTTAAGGTCTGAAAAGCTAGGGCTTAATAAAGGAGCTTATTGGCTTCTTAGAAAAGCAAAAGACTTAAACTAATGAACACACATAAGTTAAGAAAAATAGGTTTGAAAACATGCTTTTGCACCAGGGCAATTTTACTAAAAAAAATAGGGGCTTAATTTGACAGCTTGAAATAAGCTGTCTGGTTGAAGTACTTTTTGCTATATATAATAAAATATATAATAAAATATATAATAATATATATAATCCAAAAAAAACAATAATCAATAAAACCGAGAAGTAGTATAGAATGTTCCCGGGTCGTTTATCCCCAACGAGGCTGGACTGGAGAATCGATACAGTCGGAAGATTGGAGTTTGAATGAGAGAAATGATTTGAGAGTGTGGAAAGCTAAGTTAAACAATAACAAACAAAAACGATTAAGAAAAACCTAAAAATTATGAAATTAAGCTGAAAAACGAGAGCACGAATCCCGAACAAGGGGTCAAAAACCTAAAATCTTCAAAATTAACCCTACAAAGAAATTTTTACTTCTAAACTACTCTAGGGGACTAATAATGAAGAATGAAAAAGACTAGACTGAAAACGGAGGTCGTTTGACCCAAAAACGAGTCAAGACAAAATCCGTACCCGAGCCCCGTTCTTTAAAAATCAAAAGATTGAAAATTTAACCCTACGAAAGTTTTTATATTTTTCCTACGTAATATATGACTAAAGAAAATTTTCTAAAAAAGAAAAATATTTTTTTGATAATTTTTGTATTTTTTATGAATTTTTAAAACTTTTAACTAAATTAAATTATAAAAAATATTAAACTATTTTTAAAAATTCTGAAAAAATTACCTAAAATACCTTACACTAACACTATCCTACGAAAAATAAGAAACCCAAAATTGAGCTTATAAATAAGCTCGAAATAAGCTGGAAACAGCTTATAGCTTTAAGGGTGAAAAAGGGTTTAAATACTAAACCACTTGGGCTTCTAACGTAGAAGTCCCAAGGGCACAGCGGTAAGACTTGTTATAAAAGAGGGGTGTATTGAGGGTAGAGGCCCGGGTTCGAGTCTTGCTCACCCGGGTCACCCCTTATCTCCCCTCTTTTTTTTTACAAAAACTTTTCAAACAACTTTGTTAAGCTCCTTGAGCTTAACAATTTTCATAACTACGACTTTTTGAAAAAGCTTATAAATAAGCTGAAAAAGGGCTTTTTCTTTGGACAGTTTGCTTAAATAAGCTTTTAAGGCAAAAGGGCTTTTACTTAGTGACTTTTTGGACACTTAAGCTAGAACTTGAACTAATAAGCTAAAAGGAATTATCTAACTAACCTAAATAAGCACTAATGAGCCTAAACCTAGCAACTAAATAAGCTGAAAAGGGCTAAACTAGATAGGAAGCTTAAATTAGCTTAAGGCACATGTTGGCTTTTTCTTATGGACTGTTAACACACAATAAGCAAGCAAAGTTGGAAAATGGGCTAACACAACTAAACACACAAATAATATGAACTACCAAGGACAAGAATAAGCAAATGAGATAAGCTCAATAAGCCAGAAGTGGCTTAAACACTTGGCAGTACTAATTTTGGAGTTAGTACTGCTAGGGTGTTTTTAAGGCAAAAATGGCTTATTTAAACACCCAATAAGCAATGGGAATGGGAAAATAAGCTAGCATAGGCAATTAAGATTTGAAACAAAGGGGACTTATCAAAGAGCTTATTGGCTTTTTAGAAAAGCCAAAAGCTAGGGCTGAGGCCCCCTAATAAGCTAGAACAGAATGCCTAAAAACGACCCCTTAGCACCAGGGTAAATAATCTAAAAAAAAAAGAGGGGAGCTAATTTGACAGCTTGAAATAAGCTGTCAAATAAGCTCAAAATTAAAAATTAAAAATTAAGCTAAGACAGATTAAGCTTGGCTTAAGGTGAGCTTGTGCACAAAGATTCATCAACTGAAAAACAATTCTTTTAGGATTTGGAATGAACAGCTTAACTGGTTTTACTTGTGAAACTTCAAAAAATATTGACAGAATGAGTAAAATAAAACTAAGGACTCTAAGGCTTTTACTACTTGATTCAAACACATATAAATGACACAAACTAGCACATAACTTAAGTTTCCTAAAGTTTAAGCAAATAAGCACATAAAACTTTTCTAAAACTAACAGATCCTAAGAAAACAAATAAAAACTTGAAAAACATTTTTTTTGAACTTGAAACTTTAGAAAACAGACTCAAAAAGAGCTCAATAACTTAAGCTAAAGCTAGCCTTATGGCACCAACCCATACCACTCTTGTTTTGACCCATTTTGGTCTTATCCCAAACACCCCTTAATATTTTAAAAAACGAATTTTAAAGTTATAAAGATTGGTTTAGGCATAAGTTTTAAAAGAACAGTGTCAAACAAGCATAGTTAAGCACTAAAGAGTAAAAAGCAAAAGCAAATAAGCAAAATAAGACATAAAAAAAAAGCTGAAAATAAGCTTGCTACAGTAAGTTTTAAGCAAAAATTTAAAAAGAAAGCATACCTTAATCCTTGCTCAAAACAGGATTCTGTAGACCTAAATAAGCTCTAAAACCTACCCAAGCTTATAAAAGCTTAACTAAGAAAACCCAATGAGCCATCCTTGTTTGCTCATTCATCCTTTTGCTTGATCAAATAGTGACTTTTTTTTCTTTTAAATTTTCCTTAAATTTTTGTATCAAAGTTGAAAACATATTATATAAAGCTTATATCAAGAGCTTATAAGGTTTTATAGAGACATAAGTAACTTAGAACACAAATGTAAAACTAAACTGAATTTCATTAAGAAGAGAATACAAGTACATTAAGTGAAAATTTTAACTGAACTAAAATTACACATTTAAAAAAAACTAACTCTCTCTAAAAACTAACTGTTTGCCACACTGGCTTACAAAAGCTTAAATAGCAAATAAGCTAGGTTTTTGGGTCTTGGTCTTCACTTCTGTGTGTGCTTCTTTGTAGACACATTTGAGCCTTGTGTGCTTGTTGTGAGAGTGTAGAAAACACAAACAATCCTGGCCCTTGGTTATGCTTGGTGCCCACTCAAAATTATCTCAACCTTTGATCGAATTGTGGGAATTAGGATTGCCAAGCTGGATGATAGCCCATGTGGGGGTGGGGTTTAGTTATGGTGATGGTTTTGGATGGATGTGGGGAGTCAACGACACCAATCCGAATTATAACAACCATTGATCGGGTTTGAGGGATTTTAGATTGCCAACGTGGACAAGGACCATGTGGGGGGTGGGGTAAGAGGTGGCGATGGTTTTGGAGTGATGTGGGGAGTCAACGAGGTGGAAAGGGACAGGTTTGGGAGGTTATGAGCTTTGGCGGGAAAGTGGTGTAGAAGATATACAGTACTTCAAAAACGGTTGTGAGTTTGTGGGTTTGTCAAATATGGTCCCTCATGGTTATAGTATTTGTTGCATCACACGTCCTTGTGTTATTAAACGTTTTGGGACTTGGCAAAAATACCCCCCGAATGTTATAAAGGGTATTACACCCATGGTCCTTGTTTGTTATAAGTTCTTGCCATTGGCAGAAACACCCCTTGTGGTTTATACTTTAGGGAATTGGCAGATTGAGCCCTTGCAAGTATTTTCATCTTTTTCCTTCATTAAATAAGTTAGGGACTTGGCAATTTTGGCCCCTAAACTTATTTTTCTTCACTTTTTGACTTTGGATTTGTCGGGGTTGACTTTGGTTGACTTTTTCAGACTTGGGCTTTGTCTTGACTTTGTCTTTTCCATGCTTTTCCATTCCGTGTCCGGTTTTGTCGTTTTGGCTTCGTTTTTCGTCCTTTTCTTAGATATCCGTTCCTGCACAACACAATTAGCAAAACAAGCATATATTTGGCATTTTAAGTCCGTTTTTGGTTATTTTAACTTGTTTTATAAAGTTTTTATTATACATTATTAATTTATATTATTATGTTTTTTTTAGAAATAAAAGGTGTGTGTAATTAAACACATACCAAAATCCCCCATACTAAGGTATTGCCGTGTCCTCACGCAATGCTATGAAGTAAGCATTTAGAAAACTAAGAATCTCAATCACCCTCGACTAATAACCTCGAAAAGTAGCTAAGTGTTCATCAAGGGAGTTAAAGACTCATAAGTTTTGAAAATCCCCGTCTTTACCATTTTTATATATACACCTATTCCTACACATCTTTTTGTATTTTTCATTTTTCATTAATCAACTAACTAGAACGTTTTGACTTTCGTTATTTAATAACTTTAAGGGATCATAGAACAAGATGCATTTCGATCCGAGAATGCCCCAAAAAGGATAAATTCATCGTTCCTGACTTTTCACTTATTCCAAACCAAGCTTAAAACGAAATCACCGTTAATTATGAGTTAAGATGCTAACACTACTCATATTTGCAATTTGTAAACTTTTCACTCCCGACAATTTATATCTTAGGTGTATGTGCTATTTTGAATTTCAACCATGGATCAACGTTTTACAACATTCTATGTTTCACGTTCCACCCGAGAATAATGAGTTTGAAGGCGAGATCATCCCATGTAGCGACTTTCGTCTCGGCACATCCCAACCTTGCGGTTAAGTGACCAGGCTTTTGACACCCACAGAGCACTAGTATCGGGACTCCGGACATTAGTTTCAAAAACTCTAGAGTTTTTTTGTATACACATAGCTTATTATAATATAATAGCTCAAAGTTCAATAGCATATTTGAATTTTAACAAAGATATCTTTTTATTCACACTTAATAATTAACCTAATTATCGCAATTTGTAACCCCGACCTTTTAGATGGCTGCTACATCGGTTGTGTGCGGCAAGATGCATCTAAACTTTTTTTCAGTCTCAGATTGATTATTTCTTACTATGGGTTTTTTTAGAAGGCTGTAAACTTCGGTTGTGAGCCGGCAGATAAGCAAAACTTTTATCAACCCACAGTTTTAATTTTATTATGTTTTTGCATTTTTCTCATCATTTTTTTTTTTTTTTTTATATATATGGGGATGGGAAAAACGTTCTTTTTGAAAAAATTCAAAGTATAAAATTTGAACTAAGTCTAAAGTTTTTTTGCTATCTCCTACTTAAAATTTATTGATTTAAGTTTAATTTCCAAAAAGTAGCACGTATATTAATCAGTTAGCGGATCTTATGGGAGAAAAAGTAGACAAATTACACACATGAAGTCTTAAGATTTCAAAATAATCCTTGTTTAGGCATTCCCCACTTATAATAACACATCATTTTTCGTTATTCGGAATATTCTTCGAACGCTTGTTCCGAAAAGTTAAGGAAACAAGCTAGGGGGGGGGGGGGGGGGGGGTAGAGCTCAACACGCTTGATCGATAGTCAAAATTTACTTTTTTTCTACCCAGTAGGAAAGTCAAAAAAAAAATTTTGTGACAAAACACTATTTTTATTTTTGAAATGTTTTTTTTAAATTTTTTCATTTTTTGAAATTTTGTGGTAAAAAACGGATTACGTGAGAAACAACGGCACTGAGGCACTAATCAAATCGAAGATTCCCCGCATACTAGAATTGAAACATATGTCCTTATGTTTTACGAAGGGGTTTCTACGTAAATCCTAAGCCGTTTATGAATTATGCTTAAAGCTAAAGTTAGGTCGATAAGATTAGGATATCGAGGATTCCCAAATGAAGTGAGGATTGTGACGTCTTGTGATCGAAGGACTAATACCTGTGAGCACGAGAGGTCTTAAAAATCCGGGAACATTGGACAATAACAGCACAAAACACACAACATGGAAGGGACCACGAAAAGGTATACTCCAATAAGAAAAAAAGAGGCAAGCCTCCTCACAACAACTAAACACTTATTCATTACTAAGCTAGCATACTACTACTACTGATAAACTAGGATAAGCATGGGGTGCCTCCCACGAAGCGCTTGTTTAGGGTCACTAAGCTTGACCCAATTCCTTGAATTTAGTTGTCCTTAGGGAAGGTTTGGAGGTCCGGGATATCCATAGCAGGGATATCACCTCCAAAGTAGTGCTTGAGACGATGACCATTTACTTTGAAGTTTGGCCCGGAGTTTTGGGATAACTCAACGGTGCCATACGGGAAAACTTGAACAATGGTAAATGGTCCTGACCAACAGGACTTCAACTTGCCTGAGAAAATTTTCAATCTTGAGTTAAAGAGGAGGACTTGATCACCGACGTTGAAAACGCGGTTTTTGATCTTTGCGTCATGAATCCTCTTAGTTTTCTCTTTGTAGATCAAAGAATTTTTTTGGCTTGATCACGTAGTTTTCTTATATTCATTGATGGGAGTTGAACTTTGCGTTGATTCATCCCGCGGTTTTGAGATTATAAGGTTGACATGTTAATGGGGCCCAGTAAGCTTTGTGCTCCAACTTATAATCGGTAGATGACTAGGCCATTCCATATTACAAGTTGTACGGAAGTGCACGAGGGGTATTTTGTCCGCTGTACGAAGGCCCAGAGGCAGTCATCAGTTTGTCCGACCAAGAGGCACGATTTTCGCCCACTGTCCTTTCAAGAATTCTTTTTAAACCACGATTCGATACTTCAACCTGTCCACTTGTTTGGGGGTGATCGCTGGTGGGAGAGACGATTGAGTGATCCATATTTATGGCATGGAACTTTGCAACTGGTCATTGCCAAAAATTGTGTTCCACGATCACTATGATGGCACGTGGGGGCACGAATTGGCCAAAGAGAGATTTAGAAATTTGCAAAACTACTTATGGGCGTCGTTTTGGTGGGGGTGCTTTGGCTTCACCCATTTGACAGATTGTCGACAGCCACGAGTAATGTATTTTGTTGCCTTTAGAAGATATGGGATGGTCTCATGAAGTCGAGGCCCCAAACGTCAAAAGATACTGACTTTTTTTTCACAAAACTTGGATGGAATTTTGAGGCATCTCATCCCTTTGTGAAATTTTTCCTTGTCGTTGGCACGAGTCACAATTTTTAACCAACTCGTGGGCATCTTTATATATTGAAGGCCAAAAGAATCCGGCATCAAAGACCTTTTTGGGCGGTGAGATTTGCACCGTGATGTCCCCCGGTGGGTCCATTGTGGAAGCTTTTCGAGAATTCGAGAACTTCTATGCGTGCATACACCGCTGGATCCATTTGAATGCCGCACAGATTTTAAACAAGAAGGGGTCATCCCAGAAGTAGTGTTTGACATCTTTAAAAAACTTGTTTTTCTATTGGGATGACATTCCCTTGACAATGAAATTTCCCCGCATGGTAGTTGCGAAATCTGCAAACCATGGGGTACTATCAACAATGAAGAGAAACGATCCAGAGTTTCGTGTGAAATGTGTTCAGTGATTTCTTTTTCTCGGATTTTTTTATCTGATGGGGTTCTAAGTTGGAAGATTGGATCGGACGGCCAGATTCTCTGCTCTTTTTGTCTCGAATGACAGACAAGCGAATTCTTGAAGAAAAGGATCCACCGCATCAGTCTTGGTTAGATCTTTTTAGCCAAAGTAGATACTTTATTGCAGAATGGTCGGTTATACACTATGCTATTAGACAAAACAAGATATGACCGTAATTTTCAAAAGCCTACTTACGGATGCAATTCTTTTTCGGTCAAGTGTAGTGGTGCTTGTGCTTCAGTCATGTTTTTGCTGGCTTGTGTATTGGTTGGAAATGCTCTTGTTCTTTCGTTGCCCTAGGACTGCCCCAATTGCAAAGTCACTTGCATCAACTCATTGTAGTTCGAGGGCATAGTCCTTAGTCGGGAGCTAATCAAAAACGACAGCCGCAGTCAATTTTCTTTTAAGTTGTATTAAAGGATTCGATTACATCTTTGAGAAGCAAAAAATGGTAAGTCTCTTTTCTCAAGAGGTGAGTCATTGGGGGGCTATTTTTGAGACTTATTATGATGTCTTGTATGAAAGTCGGTAAAACGGGCTATGCCAGAAAACTTAGGACACCTTTCACAGTAGAATCGAGTGTGGGAGCTTGGCGATATCGTCAACTTATAGCTCGATCGACCTCATTCCTGATTGGAGGATTTTGTGTCAAGAAACAATGCTTCTATTTAACATGAATATGGCTTTTTTCTCCAGTTTAGGACCAAATTGTTGTCTTCATCGTTTTAACAATTTGTTCCAAATGGGGAAGGCATGTAGAGAAAAGGACTCCCGAGAATTGAAAAAAGGCATCCATAAACATTCCAACGTTTTTTTCGATCATGTGTGAAGATTGCCATCATAACATGTTGGAAAATGTGCGGGTGCATTGCATAGCCCAAAAGGCATGCGACGATAGGCAAATGTTCCGTATGGGCAAGTAAAGGTTGTCTTTTCTTGGTCCTTCGGGTCTATGGGAATCTGGAAATAACCCGAAAATCCGGCCAGTTCGGACTAGATAAGTTGATATTTCCTTTTATAAATTATCTACTGTATCAAACAATTTAGAATTGGTTTCCGGGTCTTTCGAGATTTGGTTCCATGAAGGGGAGAGTGGAAAGTGGGTCCTTTCGGGTAGCCATCATTCATACTTTTATAGTCGATGCACACCTTCACCTGTGACCATCGAGTCGGGAAATAGATCTTTTCCATGTTTTTGACGACGGTCATGCCACCCTTCTTTGGTACACAATGCACCGGGCTTACCCATAGACTGTCGAAGATAGGATAAATTATCCGGCGGCGTCTCAAGAAGCTTTTCAACTTTCTTTCTTGATGCGTAATGATTTTAGGATTACCACTTTTGATGCAGAAAATACCTGTACGGTTCGTAGTCCTTTCCATGAGAATTTTGTGGGTACTCAAAAATACCTAGGTTGAAACCCTTGTATCAGAAAGTTTCTAAGCGATGGCTCGCTTGTGGGACTTAGAACCTCGATTAGAGCTGCCTTTTCTCATTCTTTAAATCTTTTGCAATTATGACGGGCAATTGTTGTCACCCTCCAAATGCATATTCAAAATCATGTGGCAAGTCCTTGAGTTAACCTCAGGGTGGCTCATAACTGAAGAGTTTGCTTCACAGATTATAGATCTTTTGAGTTTCGGAAGAATAATTTCCTTGATTTTGGGGATGGTGGTTGGTGAGCTTTTCACCTATATTAAGATTGCTTCGAGGAGGATAGAATGTTACCCCATCAGGGTCATAATATGTGGATCAACTTCTGGTGAGTTGGATTATTCCTATATAGCAGCAAAGAGTCGGACTTCTTCAAAAGAGAAAATCACTGTCCTCGAAATGGAGTATAAAAGTCGGAGAAAATAGGAGAGACGATTTTTGGATCATAGGAAGGAGTGGAGATAGCATCGAGTTCTTTGAGAAACCAAGAATTCTTTGAGATGTATTCTTCACCAAGCATTATCCAATGACGTCAATTCGGTTTGCGTATATGATTGTAGTCAGCCGTGTATCTCGAAGTTTGGTCCAGATTGAATGTAATGGCCTCTCTGCCAACACGAAGGGTTATTCACCTCGTATACATCGATTAATGCACGACTTGTCTTTAAGAAACTCCTCCCGAGGATAAGAGGTACTCGGGGGTCTGGCTCAAAATCGTACGGACCACAAAAAAAATCTGCAGGAAATTGGATTTCTCCCCACGTAACATAGACGTCTTCAGCGATACCGATTGGTTCAGAGATTGAAAGGTTCCGCTAGTCAAGGTCATGCAAGTCGGGGTTCGTTCCGAAGAGAGGATTTTTTCAGGGCGAAGATGGCATAAGATACTGCTTGCGCCAGATCGGCCAGGGCGTGGATGTATTAATCTAGAAAATTGCATGGAATAGAAATCGGCAGGTCTCAAGTTTCTTTGGTAACTTGTTTAGGAGGACCGCTGAGCAATTCTCATTCAATGGGGTTCTAGCCATTTCACTCAACTTTTCCTTGTTTCCGATTAAGGTTTTTAGAGTCGAGGTGAATGAATTTTTGGCATAAGCATTCAAGGAAACCGTAAGCTATATTTCGAAACTCAAATCTTTAAGATTTGCGTAGAATTTATCAATTTGGTCGTTACTTTTTCACGAACGTTCTTTCCTCATTTCTTCTTGACGGAAATGGATCGATGCTTTTTGGTTAGGGCTTTTGAAGCACTAACTGGAGGCATTTACACGGCTCAGATTGATTCATGATGGAAAAAGGTGCCATATCGGTTGGTGGGATGTCTTCGGTGCTTCCGTTATTAGTAGGAGGCATCGTATCCTTTGTGACCCTCGGTTACAGTTCTACTACTTTAGGAGTGGATTGTTAGTATGAATGTTGGGTCCCTTGTACGCTACACATTGAAGTGGTAATACCTTTTTAAATTCTTGGGTTAGTAACAGTGTTGCTAGGGAGAGTTCCCGATAGTAGAGGCGGTATTGGATAGTGACAAAATTTGAGAAAGATGTCAGTGAGATTCGGTCAATTGATTTTACATGTTTGACCTAGAGTTTGCATGTTCTCATAAACTGCATCATTTGCCTTTACGTATGCTTGGATATCTTCCTTCGTATACACCTTAGAATTTGAGGGAGCTGAAGAACTGGAGCTTGATAGGCGGGTGCTTGATAGCGCAGGCGAGGTTGAACACCTGAGGTTGATAGATTTGAACCTTGCTGAACTGGGGTTGGTAAGTGATAAGCTTGATTGAAATTCCCTCGGTTTTGGTTGTAACGATTCTGATTGTTTCCTTGATTTTGCACATTATGATTGTTTTGAACGGGAGGAAAACCGGCTGGGTGAATTGATTGAAATGGGGCGATAAAACGGTGTTCTTGGTTGTAGTTAGCTGCGGCTGCTTGAGAGACATATTCTTGAATATTATCTCGATAAACATTGCCAGTGGTGGCTGGACAAGTTTGGTAGGAATGAGCACCACCGCAAGTAACACAACTTTCCTCAACCGCTTTGACAGGAGTAGGAGCGGGACGATGATTTTTCTTATCAAGGAGTTAGCATTCACCAATTATCTTTCACACTCAGCTACTTCAGAAGAGATTCCGGTGGTTGAATGTGCTCGAACTTACTTTTGCAACATCGGTTTGTTACGTGAATTACGAACTTTAGATTTGCTTTCAATGATTCTTAGGCAATCACGAGGCATTTTATCCAAAAAGTTGCCACCCGCGGCGGAATTTAACGAATCTTGGTCGTTAGAGTTCAAGGCATTATAGAATGTTCGGTTGGATGCATTTGAAATCCATTGATTGTGGACATGTCCCGAAGAAGATCATGAATTTGTCCCATGCTTATTAAAGCGTTCATCGTAATCTTTGTTTGAAATCTCAGTGTTTTCATTTCGAAGATTTGTGGTTTTGAAGGAGGGAAATAAAATTGTTGATGAATTTTGAAACCAGTAATCCATGTTTGAAATTCGATCGAGGGGGTTCTTTCTCAAGCCAAATCGGGCGCCCTCTCGGGAAAATGGGGAAAAGCATACGCTTTACGACTGTACTTGGGACGTCGGGAAACTTCTTTGTAGAAGTGATCTTGTTTGACTATCGGGATGTGGGATGAGGATCTTTTTGTCATGTCAAAGAATTGATTGTTTTTATCTTTTGACGAGGTTAAGCAGACCGTGCTTAAGTCAACGATGTCTGCGGTGGATTTTGGGCACAAGATGGTCCTGTAATAACCCCGCGGTTGGTGCTTCAGCAATTGAGCCTAGTACGGTTCATTCTTCCATGGAGCTAAGGGATTCTGGCTTTTTCAATTGTTCTTTCGAGATTAATTTGTTTTAAAAAAGGTGGTGGAGCTGGTGTTGTTGATTAGAAGATACGGAGGGATAGGATACGATGTGATACACTATAAAGGAAAAAAATTTTACATGTGTGTTTTTGTTTTTGTTTTTCTTGGTTTATCAAAGTAACATTCACAATTTCTTTTAATAGACAGACAACGAAAAAGACAACAAAACTAATAATCTACAAGCTCTTCTCGGTAACTCTTCGAAAAGAAAAACGCACAAAGGAGCGGAGGAATTAGGAAGCTGCGAATGTATTAAAAACATTTTTCTTTTGGGTCGTAGTTTCCCGGAAAACCACGCCTCTATACCCCTCTTATAGTTTGTTTTATCTTTTAAAAGGTGAACCGTTAACTCGCAATAGTGACACAAAAGGCAGTTTTTAAATTGTTTTGTGCGGGTGGAACCAACACTGTTCACCGGTGTTATTATGATAATACTCAACTTGAGAATATTATATTTTGGCATTTTTTACCAATTTTGTTGATTTTATTGATAATTAAAGACAATTTTTTATCTGTTTGGTTTTCTTTTTTTTTTTAGATTATTCTTTTAAATGCTAATTTATACTAAAAGAAATGAACTTATTTTGTACTTTTTGGTTTTTTTTTTATTTGATAATATTCCAAGATTTAAACACAACTTGCATAACGCAACGTAATCGGTATAACAGCCTCCCCCTCGGGCAACGGGCCAAACATTGGTTTAGAAGTTTTAAACCACACCCTTCTTATATATATATAATATATAATAAAATTATAAAATTATATATAGTACGTATAATCTAAAAACATAATCAAATGAAACGGGTGTAGTATGAATGTCCCCGGGTCGTTTAATCCCCAACGAATGGCTTGTGTCGGAGTTCAGATTACCAGTCGGAAGATTAGAGTTAGTCATTATGTATTATGTTGAATGAGAGAAATGCTATGAGAGTGGAACGTAGTTAAATACTCAATTAACAAGCAAAACAATTAAGAAAACCTCTCTAAAATATTATGAAAATCTAGTCTGTAAAACGCAGAGCAATGAATCCGAACAGGGGTCAAAAACTCTAAATCTCAAATTAACCCTAAAAGATTTTTTTTTACTTCTAAACTACTCTAGGGAAACTAATAAATGAAGAATGAATAAGACTAACTTGGATCAAACGAAGGTCGTTTGACCAAAAACGAGTCAAGTCAAGAATCCGTACCCACGAAAGCTGTTCCTTTATTAAATAAAAGTTTGAAGACTTTTTCCTACGAAAAGTTTTTCTAATTTTTCCTACGTAATTATGACTAAAGAAAATTTTCTAAAAAAGAAAGAATATTTTTTGGATAATTTTTGTTATTTTTTATGCATTTTAAAACTTTTAATAGAGTAAATTATAAAAAATACTTAAACTGTGTTTAAAAATTCTGAAAAAAATTACTAAAATTACCTTTATATCAATATCTACCCTAAGAAAAAATATGGCAACTATAGAGGTCAGATAGACCTCCCTAAACCAATTTCGGCTTCATAAATAAGCCGAAAATTAAGTTCGAAGTGCTTATAGCTTAAAGGGTCAAAAGGGGTTAAATAGCTATAACACTTGGGACTCTAACGTTGAAAGTCCAAGCGGCGCAGCTGGTAAAGGGCCTTGGATATAAAGGGGTGTATGGAGGTGAGAGGCGCCGGGTTGAGTCTGTCACCGGGTTTCCCATCTATCTCCCCTTTTTTTTCAATACTTTTTACACAAGTGATAAGTCCTTGAGCTTTTTCATTTTTCATAATTGCAACTTGTTGAGAATGCTAAAAATAAGCTGAAAAGGGGCTTTTTTGTTTGGACAGAAGCTTAAATTGAGTAAGGCTTAATAAGGTTTTTTTTCTCTTGACTTTTTAGATACTAAGCTACTTTTGAACAAATAAGCGGAAAGGGATTTCTATCCAACACCTAAATAAGCACGTATGACTATACCTAAGCAATAATTAAGCTAAAAAACTAACTAGACAGAAAGCATTAAACAAGCTATTAAAAGCATATAATGGCTTTTTTCTTTTGTACTTTATAACGAACAAATAAGCAATGAAAGTGATCAATAAGCAAACACAGTCCACAAAGAATCCTAATAAGCAAGTAGAAACTGAATTCAACAACTAATAAGCACTTAATAAGCTAGAAAAGAAAATAAGCAATGTCTTCACTATGCTTAAAAAACAAAAGTGCCTTACTTAGGTTAAAAATAAGCTAACTAGAGTGCTTCCTAAGGTCTATAATGCTAGGGCTTAAATAAAGAGCTTATTGGTTATTAGAAAAGCCAAAAAAAAACATATTAAGCTTGGCTGTGAGGCCCCCTAATAAGCTAGAACAGTGGGCTTGAAGTTGGTGGTCTAGCACCAGGGGAAATGAACTAAAGACAAGGGGGCTTATCTTGACATCTTAAAATAAGCTGTCAAATAAGCTCAAAATGAAACATAAATGGTAAACAGATTAAAAGGGCCTTAATGGAAAAGCTTTATTTTCAACATTCTTTTTCTAAAGAACAAAGGTAACATGCTGATTTGTTCTTTTGAAAAAGAGCTTTTTCGTATACTAAAAGAGACACACAAATCTGTTTGGCAGTTTGACTTAGGTAACTAATGACTCCAAAAAACTTTTTAAAACTTGATTTAGACTTCAAAATGACCACTTTGAAAACCACTCAATATATAAGAGTTATCCTAATAAAGCTCGTTGTACCCTTTTTTCAAAAAATCAATGATTTAAAGAACACTTATAAAAACTTGAAATAACAGTTTTTGGGAACTAAAAAACTTTGGAAAACAGACTCAAAAGGGTTAATACTGTAAGCCCCAAAGTTAGCCAATATGGTCAAAACCCATGACTTCCATTTCTACATTTCGGGCTTAAACCAAAAAACCCTTATATTTTAAAAACTGGTTTTAACTTTTATAAAAACTGAATTAAGCTCTAAGTTTTAAAGTCAACTACTAAGCATGCATCATTAGATAATAAAAAGTGAAAAGCAAAAATAAATAAGCACTTGAAAAAGCTTATAAGCTAACAAACAGTCACCAAAAACAATAGCTATACTAAGCAGTTTTAAGCAAATGGTGAGTAAATGAAACTAGAGCAACTAATAGGCACTTATAAGCATAACTAAACACAAATAAGCACAAGAAGTCATTAATAAGCTGAATATTTAAGCAGTGTACCGTAATTTCGAAGCAAAATTTAAAACGAAATGCCATACTTGATCCTGCTAAAACAGGATTATGAAATACTAAATAAAGCGCTCTATTCTACCCAAGCTTATAAATACGTTGTACTAAGCAACCAATTGAGGCCTTCCATTTCTGCCATTATCCTTTTGCTTGATCAAAACAATAACTTTTTTCCATTCTTTTAATTATTCTTAGGTTTTTGTATCAAAGTTTTTTTAAAACAGGTTTCATGAGTGCTTATATAAAAGCTTAAAGGAAAAAAGTTATTGGAAACTTTAAAACTAAATTAAAAATATGTCCGAACTTTTTCATTAATCTTTAAAAAAGAAAGTTAAGAATAAGCACTAATAAGCTGTTGCTACAGTAACAAAAAGCTAAAATTTGAGAAATTGACAGAAACTAGAAAAGAGAAATGTACCTTTGATCCTTGCTCAAAACAGGAGTAAATGGAACCTAAATAAGCTCTAATCTTACCCAGCTTAATAGATAAGCAATCTAGTTTCCCAATGAGCCTTCCATGTTTGCTCATTCATCCATTAAGCACTCTCTCTTTTTTCTTTTTCTCTTTTAGTCTATATTGTATAAAGTTTAAAACAGGTTAAAGGTTGCTTATATTGAGAGCTTATATGATTTTTTAAAAGAAACACAAGTTGAGATCAAAATTTAGAACACAATTTGAAAGATAAACTGAATTTTCATTGAACTAAAAAAAGTACAAGTACATAAAAGTAAACTAAGTTAAAAACTAAAACTGAGCTCTAAAACTACTGTGCCACAATGGCTTACAAGCTTTTTATATAGACGAGCTAGGGTTTTACTTTGGTCTTCTTTTTCTTTGTCCTCATCTCTTTGTGCTTCTTTGTAGAGACATTTACCCGTCTTGTGTTTGTTGTGAGTGTATAAACACAAAAACCAATCCTGGCCCTTAGTTTTGAGTGTTGCCCAATCAAAGAAATTTCAACCATTGATTCGAATGAGGGAATTAGGATTGCCAACTTGGACAAGGACCATGTGGGGGGTGGGGTTTTGTTATTGTGATGGGTTTGGAGTGATGTGGGGAGGTCAACGAGGTTTGATTATGACAGGATGTGGGGCTTGGGTGATTGGCGGGAAAAGTTGGGAGAGATGTACAGTGTTTTAAAACACAGGGTGTGGGTTTGGGTGATTGGCAATAAAAGCCCCTCAAGTGTTATATTTCTTTTTCACATTTCGTCCTTGTGTTTAATGTAAGTTTGGGATGTTGGCAGAAAATACCCCCAAGGGTGATTCTTGTTATTTCACCACAAGTCCTTGTGGTGTATGACTTTGAGGGTTGGCAGAAATGGTCCATGTGGTATTTCTTTGGTGAAATGGCAGTTTAAGTCCCTCACAAGTATTTTCTTTATTTTCTTCATTAAATAAGTTAGGGACTTGGCAATTTTGGCCCCTAAACTTATTTTTCTTCACTTATGGCTTCGGGTTTGACTTTGGATTTGTCGGGGTTGACTTTGGCTGACTTTTTCAGACTTGGGCTTTGGCCTTGACTTTGTCTTTATCATGCTTTTCCATTCTGTGTCCGGTTTTGTCGTTTTGGCTTCGTTTTTCGTCCTTTTCTTAGATATCCGTTCCTGCACAACACAATTAGCAAAACAAGCATATTTTTGGCATTTTAAGTCCGTTTTTGGTTATTTTAGCTTGTTTTTAAAGGTAAAAGGTATGTGTAATTAAACACATACCAAAAATCCCCCATACTAAGGTATTGCCGTGTCCTCACGCAATGCTATGAAGTAAGCATTTAGAAAACTAAGAATCTCAATCACCCTCGACTAATAACTTGGCAAAGTAGCTAAGTGTTTATCGAGGAAGTTAAAGACTCATAAGTTTTGAAAATCCCCGTCTTTACCATTTTTTATATATACACCTATTCCTACACATCTTTTTGTATTTTTCATTTTTTGTATTACTCAACTAACTAGAATGTTTTGACTTTCGTTATTTAATAACTTTAAGGGATCATAGAACAAGATGCATTTCGATCCGAGAATGCCCCAAAAAGGATAAATTCATCGTTCCCGACTTTTCACTTATTCCAAACCAAGCTTAAAACGAAATCACCGTTAATTATGAGTTAAGATGCTAACACTACTCATATTTGCAACTTGTAAACTTTTTACTCCCGACAATTTATATCTTAAGGTGTATGTGCTATTTTGAATTTCAACCATGGATCAATGTTTTGCAACATTCTATGTTTCACGTTCCACCCGAGAATAATGAGTTTGAAGGCGAGATCATCCCATGTAGCGACTTTCGTCTCGGCACATCCCAACCTTGCGGTTAAGTGACCAGGCTTTTGACACCCCACAGAGACTAGTATCGGGACTCACGGACCTTAGGTTTCAAAAACTCTCAGGTTTTCCGTATATACATAGCTTATAAAATAGAATAGCCAAAGTTCAAAAGCATATTTGAATTTAACAAAAAGAGATCTTTTATTCACACTTAATATTAACTATTTACGCAGTTTGTAACCCTCGACCTTTTAGAAGGCTGCAACATCGGTTGTGAGCCGGCAAGATGCAGCAAACTTTTATCAGTCTCGGATTATTATTCTTACTATGGGCTTTCTTTAGAAGGCTGTAACATCGGTTGTGAGCCGGCAAGATACAGCAAACTTTTATCAACCCACAGTTTATATTTATTATATTTTTGCATTTTTCATCATTTTTTTTTTACTTTATATATAGAAGACTTCTTTTTGAAAAATTCAAGTATAAGGTTGAACTAAGACTAAATTTTTTGCTATATATTACATAAAAATTATTGATTTAAGTTTAATCTCCAAAAACAGCACGTATATTAATCCGGTTAAGAGCTTATGAGAGAAAAAGCAACAAGTTACATACATGAGCTCTTAAGATTTCCATATAATCCTTGTTTAGCATCCTACTCATACCTAACTTTATCATTTTTCGTTCTTCGCGAAAATCGCGAACGCTTAACCTAAAAGTTAAGGAACAAGCTAGAGCTCAACACGCTCGATCGGATCAAAATTTACTCTTATTCTACCCAGCAAGAAAGTCAAAATTGTGACAAAAACACTTATTTTATTTTTGAATTTTTTTAATTTTTTCTTATTTTTGAAATTTTTTGTAGGAAAACGGGGTACGTGAGAACAACGATAAAAGTATGTAAGATCATATCGAAGATATACTACCCCATACTAAAATCAAACATTGTCCTCAATGTTTCCTAGCCTAAGACTTAAAAACCCCATACTAGAACTCAAAAAAGTTCGAATGCATAATTCAAACATGAAGAAAGTATCACAAAAATCTTAAGCCGTTTATCAAGTGTGCTATAAGATAAATGTTATTAGATAATAATCTTTAGGATATCGGATTTCCCCAAACTAATGGCAAGCAAAGGCTAGGAAACTCGAGTGGACCGGGACAAAACACCGAACACGAGAGTCTTCATAAAATTTGCGTTCATCGTGCAAAAAATCACAAGCACAAACAACAAACACAAAGATCGGAATAGTACTAGCCTCCTCACATCACAAATAGAAAATAAGAAATGAAAATGGATAAGCATGGGGTGCCTCCCTTGAAGCGCTTTGTTTTTGGTAACCGAGTCACATAGCTTGACTCGATCCCCGAATTCATTCGTCCTTGGAGAGAGTATGGAG
>BQNB010029023.1:31070-56113 GCA_026074375.1 Tanacetum coccineum
ATATTGTATACCATGCAATACTTACTGTTTTGGATATTGTATACCATGCAATACACACTCTAAACAATTGCTGTCCTACACTCATACATTTTACAAACCTATGAATTCACCAACATTATTGTTGACGTTTTAAAGCATGTTTTTTAGGAGGTCAATAAGGTACGAGGTGCAAGGGATACATTGGTGGTCGTTATTTTGGAAGTCAATAGCATTAAAGATTTGGTTGTGTTACATATTTGGGGAAAACGTTTGTTTTCGAACTAGAATCTTTGTATAATTTAACAATGAACAAGTATAGCTTTGGGCTTTTGTAACAAACACTTTGCTAAATCCAATGTATCGGTTTTAAACGACACTTTTAAAGGTCGTTCTTTGTGCAATGGTATTATGAAGTAACGCTCCCAAAATCATATTCTGCTGCGACCCATTTTGGGGGTGTTACACAAACAGTTTAGGAACTTATTGTTGACAATAACCGGAGGAAATTTGAAGCCATTTCATTCCAAATCATTCATTAACTAAGCAAAACAATTGTAGACTGACACAAGTACTTCTCCTGGTTTAGCAACGAATTGATCAAACTCATTATTAAAACGTGTTTCCCTGTCAACCTTGTTTGTACGATTCCTTTCATTAAGCGTTCAACTCTTTGCCACATAGCTTGTGCAGTAGTATAAGCATTCACAAAGTTATATATGTCATTTGGGATAGAGATTAAAATCAAATTCATTGCTTTAGTCTCAGTTTCATAGTGTTTCAAATCATATCCTTTTAAATCCTCTTCTTTTTGCATCCTTGGTGGTTCAGTTTCAGAAGGAGTGAATTCTTTAAACTCATATGAACCTTCATCAATTTTTTTGTTAAGCCACTTTTTGTTTTCTCTCTTTCGATTGAGGTATCATCTAAAATGACTTTCCCATGGTATATAACTTTCTCTTTCAAGCATCGGAGGTCTAGTCTCAGAACCGGCATCAACAAGAGATTGTTGATGTGTATTAGACATCGACATATCTTATGACTCAAAGATTGAATCTTTGTAGATGAAAAATCGTTCTATTTGTCATCAACCAAAAACTTCAATACTTGTCGAGTATGACACGTGTCACAAATTCGATCCCCAATTTCAGAAGTGAGAAACGTGCCTAAAATACTCAATTTTGGTAACACTGTTCTCGAACAACACTAATATCGGACAATAAGAATCTCGGACAATAAGAATCTCGGACAAAACTAATCTCTAAAATTTGGAATCTTTCTCGGACAACACTAAACTCGGATACAATTGACACTAAATTCAGAACTTTTCTAAATTTTGATATTCACACTTTTTGGAAAACTTTTTCAATCAAAATTCGATATAACTATCACGATAGAACCGTAACAATATCAATTTTGATGAAACTTGATTCGTTTTGTGATGTTTCCGAAAATGAATATCACAATTTCGATGAAACCAAAAATGTAATTTTCTTACATAGAAATCGAAAATGATCACAATTTCGATGAAACCGAAAGAAATGATCACTTTACAATTCAAAAATCCATATTATTAAGTGAAAACTGGTCCGTTTTTTCCTTTTCACACAATTTTGATGAACCCGAAATTGTGTTAAAATTATGATTTGATATGGAAATTTATTTTATTTTTTGGGTAAAGGGTTACCCCGGTAAATATATTAACTAGAAAAACTATTAAGTACAAATAGAATGTGGCTGAAGTACCACATTAACCTCAAGCTACAGACAGCTTGATAAATAAAGTGTTTATGACATGCCATAAACACAAACAAAGCCTAGTAAACAACAAAAACTAAGCTAGACAAGAACCAATATGAGAACATAAAATAAAGCGAGCATCCCGCAAACCAGCAGCAACACAACAGGAGCATATACGATCCAGGTGACTCTGCCTCCTTAAAAAACCTTACCAAAGAAAACCCAGTGGGAAAAACCTTGGATAAGGAAAAAAGAGTACAACCCTCACCTGGAACTCAAATCATAAACAATACAGTAGCTTGGAATCTTCCATTGAAATTTATTTTCCTAACACAAATCTTGATAAAACTGATAACTTGTGTATCTATTACAACGTTTATGCTAAATTCCAAAAATGAGACGTGTTCCTAATACAGAATTTTTGATAAAACCAAAAATATGTGTAATAGCTCAATCTCGGTAACAAGTTTCAAAAATGATAACAAGCACCTAAAATACGTTTTTTGATAAAACCAAAAACACATATATCTATTACAACTCGATCTAACAACAATAATACGTCCAATAATGAGAAAACTACGATAAACACCTTCGTATAAACCAAAAGCTTGTCAAATTTGTATAAAACGCAAAAAGGATACCGAAATTACTCGAAATAACTAATATGATCACGTCTTATCCATTATTGCTGTCAAAAATGAGTAGAATCGTGTAATAGAACGTTGAAATTGCTCAAGATGCTCAAATCACCACTCGAAACCACCGAATTTCACCAATTACATATCATGTCATTCTCGATCACGTTCTAAGTCACAAATAAGATCACTTTTAATCTCTAATGGCGTATGATACCACTTGTTAGGTCTTGTTTTAGCTTGAATCACATGATATAGAACGATTTAGAATAGAGAGAATTAAGTAAGGAAGGAAAGTCTTTCACAATTTTCCAAATTTTATAAAAAAGAGAAAAGGGAGGGAAAGTGAGTTTGTTACAAGCATTAACCACCTAATGTTGATTAGGTGGCTATTTATAAGAGAGGAAGGTAGGCTCCCCCTCTTTTATTTCCAAATTTTGCAATATAGTCCCTAGTCTTTGGATAATATACTATTTTTCATTTTTAGCATATTTCTCCTTATTACAAACTACTTTCTACTTTATAAAATAAAGACTACACACTAATAATAAATAAAACCACTTAAAGTATCATAATTGACACTTTTATGATCCTAACAAATGTTAAAATTGAACTTAAAATGAATGAGATATGACCAAATGATGTTTAGTAATTTTTTAGGCAAAATTGTTTTAAAAGTATTCTGTCCAGACCTGTTCAAAGACATTTTTGACCCTTTTTGGGTTCGAGTCAGGAAAGTTTATAAAAGATATTTTGTAGAGCTCGACTTTATACAAAAATGTAGTGTCCGCTCATTCCATGAATCAATATAAAGAAGTTATATCATATATAAAACTGGACCAGAATGTATTTTTATTAAAATAGTGAGGTGTCTGATAATTAAAATAGGGTTTTCGGGCGTTTTAGAGTCCGTTTGAGCTATAAAAACCTTAAGAAATATTATAGTACCCCTTATATATTTTTTATGCGCGTCAAAAACTTTTAAAAATAATAATAAGCAAGTGAGATATAATATATTTAAGTTGACTATTAGAAAATACTTACAAGTATATATACTTAAATATTAAGTGGCGAACTTGACGTAAACGTTATTTTGACTTGTAAAACTAAAATGCAAGCTATTAGGTGGTGATGTAATATTATAAAACAATATATTTGCATCATTTCATTTCATTTGCACTATCCTAAAAGGACCCATTATTTATTAGGTTGCTTTCCAGACTTATCGTGACTTCCTACTTACTGATTTTTTCCAAATCAATACTTTTGCCTAAGGTGAGTTTATAGCCCCGCTTTAACTTGTTTATCACTACTTTATAAATCTTGGGGTGAGATACATTTCATGTTTTTACTTATGGAATAAATTACCTCTCTTTTAAAATGATTACAGATTAGCTTAATTAGCGATAATCCACTATGCCCAAATTATCATAAACCGTTAATTACTTTGTGTAAGCACGAGTGTTATAAATAGATTTATTAGGATTGACATCCCTATTCAGGTAAGTTAAGCGCTTACTAGTTTTGGAGGACCGAACTAATGGACGTATACCATGTCGGATTTAGGGTGTTGCGAATTGAACACCTACTTAGGTACTTTAATTGCATTAAGTTGCATACATATTATGTTGTAGCTTCGATATCATGAGCTTAATGCAATCGTAATTACTTTTTGTGATATTGTATGTGTTACAATAGTCATGCCTTACTGAAATCTTGCGGTCCAATCTTACTTATTTACTTAAACCTATGAACTCACTAACTTTATGTTGACATTTTTGAGCATGTATTTCTCAGGTGCTTAACTGTTATGGTGTATTTGATGTGCATGGAGTCCTCATGCTTCAAGATCATTTTTATGGATTTTCCATTTGCATTAAAATTTCTTCCTCGTTATATTAAACTTTGATTACTTTTCGATGCAAACTTATGACTCTATTTTTAAAACTTATTTGTTTAAAATGTATCAACGAGGTTAACTTTTTAACGACTCATTTAGAGGTCGTTCTCTTATATCTTGTGCTTATGTATAATGAAGTAGCGCCCCCAGTTACCTTTTCGCTGCCACATATTGTAGGGGTGTTATAGATTGGTATCCAGAGCCAAGGTTATAGAGAACTAGGTTACATATTCTATCTAGACTATAACCATTTCATAAACATTGCATCACATAAAACTTTTTCTTTCATGTGCATACACACTACTTGCTTACATAACTTATACTTGCATTTACTTTCCCCTACGTATATATTTTACATTTGCCTTGTATAAAAATTATTTATATAAACCTTTGGTTGTCATAACACTATGTCTCGTTCTACCATCTCATACGAGTCCTATGGGATCGTCTATTGCATCTGTGTTATATGTCATGTTTGCATTAGATATCATTAGAATCGGTTAATGAATAGAGAGAGGAGACTAGAGAGTATTTTTATACATTTTTAACTTTTATTAACAAAGGAAAAAGAATGGGGGGAAGGAAGGGAGATTACAATCAACAACTCTAAACCTCTTCACTAATAAGGTATTTATACTACTTGGCTAGCTTCCCTACTCTGACTACTTGGTCTTAATTGGTCAACATTACTTAAGTTTGACCAAACTTGACTTATTACAATATAAATACAAACTAGAGTAATATTTATTACAAGACCAATTCATTATTATTAATTAACACTTTTTAATTCCTAACAATCTCCCCCTAAGGGTTGATTATTACTAACGCATCATCATCGATACAATTGGTCTTCCATTCATGAACGACTCCCATCTACCCATCTGCTCACGATGCCTTAGACGCTTTGTTATTTCTCTTTCATACACTTTCATTATGTCAATGTCTAATTCACCTAGCAGTGGAGCCTTTTTCAGAAACTTAATCTCAAAGATCTTCAACTTAACTTCCTTCAAAACTCTTTCCAGTGTATCATCACAAAATTTTGATATATCAACCAAATCCATAACCCTTTTCTCCTTCTTGCTATTTAAGTAAATTAAACCCGTAGTTGGTTTACCTATAATAGAGTAAGGATCATGTACTTTAATACCAGGGAGTATCAATGTTGGTGTGGTTAAGTTGATCTTGATCTGGTAGCTTTTTGTTCCCAGCTAAAAGTCATGAACTCTATCCCAGATAACACGGCTCCTGATGAACGTCATTAAAGAATTTAGCAACTTGTTCTTACGGTAGTTGACTTTCTTGTTCAGGCAAAGGTAGTACATATCTTCAATATCATTCTTGTTCAGAAACTTGAATTCAGCCTTAGAAAAGCTATCCGGTTTGTCATTTTCTCTCATCATAATGGTTTGTTCCATATAATCAAGCATGTGTTGTTGTTCAGTAGTAACTCTGACAACTTCAACAATCATGTGATCAGAGAAATAATCTTCTAGATTATCTCTAACTCTTATGTGATTGATCTTGTACATTCTCTTATGCCATAATCTTCCTAATGTTGGATAGACAATCGTGCTTCTTCGTTGAAAGTCTTGAATTCTTTTCTAACCTAACGATTCATCTTTTATTCCAAATCTTCTTTAGGAAATGGAACAACATGTATCTTGTGAAGTGAGAGCGCATACTTCCTTTCCTCAGAATTTCCATACTTCAAGAAAAATAAATCCTTATTGTACAGATACCTTGGAGGTTTATTTGGATTTATTTGGGGACCATAGAAAACATGAGCATATGGCTTTAATCATCTTATGTCCTCCTATCTACTTTCCCATACTATCTGATTCTCCATATAGTTCTTTGATTGTTCCAAATGGTAGGCATGTTGTTCAGCATCTCTAAACTAGTTACTCATTATGTCTCATAATGTAGCCTTAATTCTTTCAAGATCATAGATAGTTGGTACATGCTTATCAATATTATGAAATGTTTCAATAATCTTAGAGTTTCATCTTCAGGAATCACATCATCTTTATAAATTACTGTTTCCTCAACCCATGCATCCCATTCTTGTTGTTGTTGTTGACGTTCAGATATATAAGTGATGCGGTTATCGTAAAGGACTTCTACAAGAAGTTTTACAACTCCCTAGGCAGAGTACCTATTCATTGTAGTAGTAGTATAGGCAAGACTCAGGGGTTGTTATCGTTCTCTAGGGGAATAGGTTGGGAAGGCTTGATCACGGTCTAACAAAATTCTAGGGGTTGAGAGAAGATTCTTCTTGTATTTTTATATTTTATGAAAGCAGGTAAATCTATGGTTTGAGAGGTTGGTTTGTTTAACTAATAACTAAACTAATTATCTAATCTACTCGTGATAACTTTATGATAATTAAATGTATTTAATTAATCATGCACTACTTATCAGATTGCTTCTCCTAATCCTGTTGCCTTGTCACACTTTTGATGATATGTGTAAGTAGTTCCTAGATCATGAATGGATTACATGAACCCGCCGTCTATTTAATATTCTGCTAGGGCAACGCACAAATAAGGTAGTATGAAGACTATTACAAGGCCCCTAAGAGTACATTAAATGCATGTGAAATATCATAAGAGGGATCAACCATATAAAAGGGCAAGGTAGTATGAAGACTGTTACCTGATATTATCCTTTCTACGCACTCGTGTTTCCTTAGACGTGTCTACAACGATACAGACAAAAGTTGGTTTTCTAGAACCTAATGTGCACAATCATCAATCAAGAAGCAACAGTAAAAGGATCTACAATCTGACTTTCATGCAATCATAAGCAAATACAAAGGAGGGTTTAGCCTCGCATGTTATAAAGGAAGCAAAGAGACAAATCAATCATGCAACACATAAACATATTGAATGATTAATGATAAATAACCTTACTTAAATTAAAACATGGATTCAAGGTAGTAAAATAGGGTTTTGAGGCCCTAAAAATGACCTTTGAAGCTGCTACAAGAGCTAGGGTTCGTCTCCCAAAAGTTATACAAAGTTACACACTTGAAACCCTAAAATCGGTTTAGTATATATAGAGATATCGCTGCGACGGCGTCGCGTTGTAATCCTGACACCGTCGCTGTATGGATGATTCTAGATCCTCATTAAGTCGGCCACGTCCTGACGCTGTCACTAAATCTCTGACGCCGTTACTAGATGGACCACGACGGTGTCGCTTTTATGCCTACGATGCCATCTCCACGTTCTGTAAGCAATACTTCTTCAAGGTTTTGGTGTAGGTCCGTAATCTTGTTCGTTTCTTCTCCAAATGAGCCCAAGCCACGTGTATTCCCTCTAAATGCCTTCTAAGTGCTAAAAACCTACAAACAAACAATTAAGCACATGATATGGGCATATTTGCATGATTTAGGGGGTTAAATGACCCTAAAAT
Organism: Tanacetum coccineum; assembly: GCA_026074375.1. Lineage (NCBI taxonomy): Eukaryota > Viridiplantae > Streptophyta > Magnoliopsida > Asterales > Asteraceae > Tanacetum > Tanacetum coccineum. Next base: position 38,742 of record BQNB010029023.1, read on the forward strand.
AGTGTATAAAATAACACCTCATCAAATACGCCTACACTTAGGATTTGCTTGTCCTTAAGCAAATGGGCTTTTCTACCTAGACAATAGCAATATGAGGGTCATTTAACCTACTCTTTAAAAGTATTTTACAACACAACCTTCTAGACCTCGTAATTAAAAGCACAAAAAGTACATACTAGCACCTCACATAAGTGTTTGGGATTCTCTCTTTCTCTCGGGTGTATAATAAATTATAACATAATAAGGAAACAGAAAATCAACACTCATTACCGGTCATAGCATATAAATTACCATAGGCTTGGTAAAGGATCAAACCTCCACCGCTAGGCGCAAGCATTATTCATTACTATCAAAGAGGTCTTTTAAAGGGTTATGGGATGTAGGTGTAAGATAACATATAATGGAAACGGAAACAGATGGGATACATTTGGGTGGCTTTGGGTGAATTTGGAGTGGAAGGGTTAGTTAATAATTTTCACGAATACACGCTGGTTTGGTTGCTAATCCAAGACTCGGACGAAGATATACAAACTCTAAACAACTCTACAACAATCTCTTTCTTTTTCTTTTCTGTTTTTCTCTTTTTTGTTTGAATAACATAATACATTATAACTTGGGGTTTATAACACGTACCCGTACACTTGAGCTTTTACATACTCGATATTTACAATCTAACTAATGACCCGTATTGAGGTGGATCAAAATAACATGGAGATCATCTGACAAACATATGGGGGTATTGACTTAACTTTTCTTCCTCATTCTTCCGCGAAATAAATACTACCATGAATCCTAATCGTCCCAAAACAGTATTTACAAGGATAAGGACTTAGCAACCGTGTACTCAATAATTAACTTGGGTTAAAACAATAATGTACTAAAAATAAGTACATGCAAGGTAGGCTAAGGCGATTTGGGTGTAACGATTGGTTTAAGGGTGACAATGTTCTTCATTAATAGTCCGGCTTAACCAGAAAATTACGAGAACCGTGAAAAATGATAGGCTCGGAGGGTTGTACTAGGGGTATCCTGCATTAAAGATGAGTGCTTGGCAAGGGTGTGGGATAGTTATATGATCGGTGTGACTATCATAACAATTACAGGTTTAAAACATGGATTAATCCTAGTGCCTCTTATCTAGCAAATCCTAATACTCACTATGTGGTCTTGTGATGCATTACAAAAAAAGTTCTAGAATTTAATATACTATCAGTACACTCATATAATTTAATACCGATTTTAATGCTCTAGAAAAGGAGACAAAGACCACACGTACACATCCGTAATGACGGAATAGAAACATATGTCTGCTCACTCCTTAACTCGAGAAAGCTAAAGGTATAAACTATCTTGGGTATCAATAATGGATACCCTAATTCCTATAGATCTAAAGGCGAACCTCACATTTTTGGGGTGGAATTCTGAGGGTTTTTGTGCTAGTCATATAAATTCCTATCCATGAGACGCTATTAATACTCGGTTTTCGTCGGTATGTGTCATAAAAAAATTAAAATTTTGGTTAAAATCGCCTTTTTATGCTATGTTTCGATATATTACCTATTGATCCGCTCTGACTACACCTTAAAATATATATAATATAATAAAATATAAAATATATAGTAAGAATAGTCTAAAAGCTTGTCCCCAATGTTCTATAAAAGTACCCGTAAAAACGAATAAAGGGAAAAGAAAACAAGGAAAAGAAACTAGTACTCCCCTGGTTTGCTCAATAATGGAGAAGAAACATGCGATAACTGGTTAAATCGTCCTCCAAGAATCGTCCAATGAAAACATCCTAAGATCTTCCAAGCTTCTTCTTGTCAAATATAACCTGTAATCAAAGACAAAGACAACTATACCAAGCATAAAATCGGCGGGATAGATAAATATACAATGAGAGTTTAGGGTTTCGACTCTATGAAAGCAGTAAAGATAGGATGCGAGTAATGATATAATTATAGGTTTATGCAGGTTTACAAAAGAATTGCAAATTTTAAATATTGCACATTTATTTTTCAGAAATACTTGAAAATTTTCGAATTTTTACATAGCTGGAGACGCGACGCCGTCAGGATAAATCCTGACGCCGTCTCCAGCGTCTGTGAAAATTTCTTCTCCGTTTTTAATAAGAAATTTTCTGCACGCAATTTTATTAGTCAAATCTGAAGAAAGCACTGCATAAAAACCTAGAATTAATCATAACAATCATATGACTCGAAACTGACGCGAATTAATCTAAACAATTTATTTTAAATGTTTGAATTGGGTTCTTAAAAACCGGATATTTCCCCTACACTTATTTTGTTGCAAAATACCTCTGGTTGTAAATAAGACAAAGTTATAAACAAACAAAGCATGATTACAATTAATTCAAACATAATAAAACAAACAATAAAGAATTAAAACACAAGACACTTCTAAACGCGGGAAAGATAAATATTGGGTTGCCTCCCAAAAAGCGCTTTTCTTTATTTACGAGTCTTGTAGCTAGACTCGAAGTCACACGTCCTTACGTGACTTCTCCTTTGTTCTTCCTTATGGCTTTTGCGGCGATCAAACTTCGAATTCCTCTGCACACATACTCGTCATACTTGTATTCGGGCTCTAGATCTAAGCTGTCTGAGTAACGGGTTTTTTCACAGCTATCATCATCACTCTCTATGACGAAAGGAGGAATGCTATCAGTGCCTTTATCCGTAAAATCTACATGTTTGAACATGTCCATTTTATGGGGCATTTTGAATATGATCCTTTCCTTGTCTCTTTCAAACATGACCGTTCCCTCATCTTTATTGTAAACTAGCCATGTTTCTTCCACAAACGGCTTTCCGAACACCACCGATCCAAGGTAATGAACAATGACACTATTCGTATCTTCGAGCACCATGAATTCACATTCGTAAGTGAAGTTCCCAACGAAAACTTTTAGTCCTTTAACTCTCCCTACGAAGTTGCAGTTCTTCTTAGGGTTTGAAGCTTTCCTTCTTGGCTCTAACCTATTACTCATGATCTAGTTATAATGAAGCTTAGACATTATGTTGATTGGCGATTCTAAATCTAAATAGGCTTGCTCTTTATTGAATTGACCAATCATGCAGGAGAGCTTCACATTATTTACATTCCCGGTTCTGATCTTGGCCTTCACCCATGGGGGTCGAGGATTTTTCAAAAGCCACTCATGATACCCTAACTCTTTCATAGTGGAAAAGGTGTCGAAGTGTTCCAGGTTATCTTCCTCTTCTTCTTTGGTCTCTCCTTTAGTTTCCTCCTCGACTTCCTTTTCGCTTTCAACTTCTTCATCAGTTTCATTTGCATTTTTGCGGTCTGTGTAATTAGTTTTGCTAGGCTCAACACTACCTTCTTCCTCAGCTTCATTCTCCTTATTTAGAATGATAATTGAATTAACAAAGTGAACATGATTTAGAGACAAGGGATTTTTGTTTTGTTCAATTATGGATGATTGAGATAGATACTTTGGGGAGAGTAGCTTTGATGGGCTTTTGATTCCCTTGCTTCGAATTTCTTCTTTAGTATGGTAGTCGGTAGACGTGAAATTCATTTGACCGTGAGGCCTCCTGTAGTGTTACAAAGGGGAGTGTCATCAAGCTTTTCAGAAACGGCCTTCCATAAGAGATTAATTTTACTAATCATGTCGTCTTGCTGTTGTTCACTATTGATTTCTATTAGGGTTCTATATATGTCTTTTAAAACATTATGCCGTAGGGTTCCTTTTATACACCAAGGAAACCCTAATGGGCTTTACAAACAAAGTTATGAAAGGATATGCATATCTTTCTAAGATATCTCTAAGATAAATATCCTGTTACTTAAAAAGACTTTAACTAGACAAGACCTAGTACTAATCAGAACTTAACTCTAGTACTGGCAGGACTTAACTATGTCTTACCAGACTTACACTCTATAATACCAGATTAAGTCTTATTAAAATTATTCCGTACAATCCTCCCCTAACTTGATCTTCACTTGTGAACTTTAAGTTTCTTTGAATATCTTCATTATGAGCTTCCTGAGGATGTTGTGAGCATTATCTTTGGAATTATTCTTGAACTGCAACATGTTGATTGTCTGTGTAAAGAGCAGTTTTCTTGATTTACTATCAGTAAACTCTTTAAATCTTTCAATACATTGATATTTTGCAGCATCTACTCTTTTAAACAATCATGGAACCATACAACTTCACAGCTACATGTACTATCTCTTCAGCAACATAACGAGCATTTTTCAGCGACAGTAGCTAGCAAACATTGACTATATGTACATTAGTCTCATAAAGTTTCAGTCTTTCTCATCACTTCAAGGTGTGTTAACTCTTGAGAGAGGGTGAATCATGAAAATTTAAATGGATTTGATGTCTCTTTACCACGTTAGACATTAACTTCTGGAGTAGCAATGTTTTGGTTTAATAAACCATGTTACATTGATAACCCCATTTCAACTGTAGTACGTGACAATGTGGGTTTGAATTACCATATGATTGTTAGCAAATCATCAGCTATCAACGGATTGTTGAAGCCTTTACCAAGTAACCGTTTGTTTTACTCTTGGGCTAGCCTATTCCTTTGTATGAATCATGGCATCACCCTGGTGGCTAGTAACCAGTTTCAACTTTTTGAATCATCGTGAATATTGGTAGTTGAGTACCATCTAGTTTTTGGTAAACTGTAAAACTTGTAATGGATGTATCCCCAAGCCTTTACCAAAAGCCATAATCTTGTAGGCTAGAGCCAATCTTTACAAAACCACAGATATGGGGGAGTTGATAACCATAAGCTTATTGGCAGCTGTTAACCATATAAACGGATTTGAGAAATGCTTATACACAAGTCGTTACCCCTGTGGTCAGTCCGTTCATAATGCTGGTTAGGCATGTGTGAACCCTGAACACCATTTGTTGTGTTAGTGCAAAGAACCTCCATTAGTGTTATTCTTCTCAAACATCCCATTTCACACATTCAGCTTCCAAATCCATATACCAAAGCACTTAAAAATTCTTCAAACATACACCAAAATTTATTTCGTTTGAGTTGTCTTTCTATTAACTTCAAAAAGTTGATAGCACTCCTCATCATTTCTATCTACTATAAGTCTTTTTTCAAGCATAGCCTGACAAACTCTAGATTTTTTGGCTAATGGATATTGTTTCAGTCAGCAAATATTAAATGTGTGTAGCGTACCAAAGTTAAAAATGAAACAGGCACAAACTATGAAAAAATATCATGAGTACCTTTTGTTGATGTGTTAAAACTCCACACAGCATCCTCCGTGGATTGGTGGATCAAACATAGTCATTTCAAATCCCCCATAAAACTCTTTCTATTCTTCTTCAGGCCTGTTATCTCCATATTCAACATCATACAGTTGTACAACTCCTTAAGTCATCTCTTGTAAGATCATTATTAAACCTAGAAAAATTACATATACTACATCCTGTGTGATCTTCCCCTGGGATTGATAAAGCTCCTTTCTTACCAGTCTTAAGAATTTGCCACTTAACAATTTTTGCAGGTGCTGATCCTTGTGGGATTGAACCCATTTGAAACTCCTCTGAAGAAGGTTCATCCACTCTTTCATCCATGTAAGCTTCTACATCCTCCTCAGTATCAGACCTTGCAGATTCAGACTTGTTCTTCTGCAATCCTTTCCTTGCCAAAGATTTTCTTATATTGTATCTTAAAATTAGCTGTTGAACTTTAAATTCCTCTTCTCTCTTTACAGACTCATCTTTAGTAACATCAGGAACATCAGTAATCTTTTGTTTCTTAAACACCTCTGCTTGAAGATTTATACATGTTCTCTTCAACTTTGATGCTTCAAGCTCTGAGTTCATAGGAATAAACTTTTCTACCTTCTCCATATTTACTTTATCAAACTCTTCTTCTGTCATCAGGTTTTCAACTTTCTTTAGCTACCCATTTCCAGTTAGTACTTGGCTTTTAAGTACTTTATCTTGTACCCCAACTTTGCTCTGATTGAGTCATAGGTCTGTTTCTTCTATCTATTTCTCTCTGGTTTCTTGTATTTAGCCTTTCTCTCATTGATTAACTCCCATCTTCTTAGCAAATCATTCAATAGAGAAATAATTGATACTCTTTGCTGGATAGATCTCTATTTGCTTCCAGCTTGGCTTTTACTGAATCCCAATCTTCTTCTGTATAGTACTTTGCAGTTTCTTATACTTGAGCCACCCTATTCTTTTGAGTTTCAGACAGTTCTAACTCATCTTGCACTCTCTTTGCAATCAATGCATCTAGTCTTTGCAGTTCAGCTTTTCTTGCATTTTCAGCCTCTTCTTGAGCTTGCAATCTTACTATTTCTGCCAAACTAGCTTGCTCTTCTCTGTTCTGTTTCTTTGTCCTTTTAGACTTAGATTTTTCTTCAAGCATCGCCTTTCCTTCTCTTTGACCTTTCTTTTGGAGAGGGGAATCTATGCTTTCATCACAAGAATTAAACTTTATCATCTACAGACTTAATTTCTTCAAAGGGCAGTATATAAATCTGTGAAACAGTTATTAATTCCTTCACAGTATTAACTTCATCAGCATCCAATTTTCCTCCTCAATCCAGTCTTAAACTTTCCTTGTTTGGTCTTGGTTCTTTGAGTAAGGACTTTTAGCTAGAGTTTTAGATGCCTCTAATCCTTAAGGAATAATATCTGCCTTCACCTGAAGTTTTGCCTTGTGTGGGAGTCTCAAAATCCTCTGATTTATCCTTCTATAGGACACTAACCACTTTCATTCGAAAACTTCCTCTTGTAAATTCCTCCACTGTTTGGCAAGAACTCTTTTAGCATCCTTTGATTCAGTTTAGAACCACATGTCTCTTTTTGAACAGCTTCCATCTTCTTTACCTTCTTCACAATTTCACAATTGCTTTTCCCATGGTCAGCTTAGTCTGCTTTAGTTCTTTCTCCAAACTATCAAACGTTGCTATGTTATCAAAGTGGGGGAACCCAATTGAAGCAGGTCATACAAATGTCATTAGTTCTTTTTCTGCCAGCTAGCGAGGGTGGAGTGGATCCGAGAATTGTGGAATTTTAGGTTCCTGTCTAGGTGAAAGTGGTTGGTGTTCAGATAATGGTTTGCTTCGAAGGTGTGCTCAATGGTTCAGTGTCGGGTTCAGGTGAAGTGAGTTAGGGTGAGTTGGTTGATGCTGCTACAGGTGTAGGTTCAGACTCAGTGGTTGCAGATATCACAGGTGGTGAGATGAAGATGGTAATGGTTCAGAAGGTGATGGTTGAGTCACAGCTTGATATGCTTGTCCTGCACTCTGATCCACAGCAACAACTGGCAACATTGCAGGCAACAAAGGTCTTGGTACCCCTCTAAAACCCCTTTTCATGTTCCCAAAAATCTTTTTGGTCGATACAATAGCCAAATAAGGGTGTTTACTCTCAGTTTGTATTTCCAAAAATCATTTGTTAGAAATCGTGGGTAATTCAGAACTTAGTTTTACTTTTCAAGTTTGCCACCATTCCATCAAGGGATTAATTTTGAAAAAGTTATATAATCCTGCTGTAGAAACTTGATAAGACAAATCAAAGCTAGTCGCAAATATTGCTACCAAATTGATCCCAGCCTCCCACTTTTTGGAGCTTCTCTACAATGTAAAAATGCTGGACTAAAAATCTCCTTTGGGGGGTAAAAATGACTTTTCCAAAATGTAAAGTACCATCAGTTGGATACCTCATATTACCCATCCCCTCAAAAATCTCATTATTTGGCAACATGGAAATCCCTGAAGCATCTGCTAATTGATCTTACTTCGTACATGATTGCCTCAGTGATTGTATCACTATACTCAAGAGTTTCTATGGTTGATCTTAGCGCTAAAGTTCCATCAGCAAGATTGTGGCAGTTGCAGCTGCCAAAAACTGTTTGACTAAGGTTAGTCATGGATAGTGGGATTGTAGAGTCAAGGCTACCAGTTTTTCAAACCTTTTAAAAAAATATAACTATCTCTGCAAACCCTGTACTTTCTTCAGGTTTTTTTAAGAATCCCACTTGGTTATGCTTGTCGCAGTATTTCATTGAAGCCATTCTTTGAAATTGTAGTAAAGAGGTTATGATTTTTGGTTATTATAAACTGGGTTTGACTCGTGTAGGTAACTTTAGTACTGATTGTATTGCTTATTGACGTTTTATGCGGAAACAAAATGGAATTCCAATTGGCCTCTGAGAAGAATAGTCTCTTTTTTAATGAAGAAATACTATTGTTAGGTGAGTTAAAACAGTAATTATCCAATTGGTATCTTATCTGCTTTAAATAATACCAGCCAAATTTTCTCTAACGGTCATATTAAAGAAAGAAGTCAAAGTGTTAGACCAAACAGTTACTAACGGAATAGTTCCATATTAATATTGGCCTTACAGACTTAAGTTGGTCAACCAGTATATAACATTATATTGTTAGAATAACAATACGTTTTTACCAGGATAAATTAGTAAACTACCAAAATTAATATTGACAATACCAGAATTAACTTTTGCACAACTTCAGTTCTATTTTAATCCATGCTTCATTCCTTCTTGCAATCCAAGTATATCCTGAACATGTTAAGCCACACACAAAACAGACATACATAAACAATTCGAAAATGATTTGCTACTTAGGTATCTATTATTATTATAAATAACAATACTAGATTTAATTAACCTACCATAATTAATTCTACTAACTAGTATTATTAGTTTACAAACTATACATTAATCCTCCCCTTAAATGTAGCTTTGGGATTTATCATACCAATATTAACCACTAAGAAATTGAACTTGGTCATCAACTTTGTCAATCTAGGTCAGCTACATTGAGTCTGTGTGCCATTTTCTCCACCCATTATAAGCGTCTTCCTCATAAGAATCTCATATAAAGTGGCGTCTGATCTCTATGTGCTTTGTCTTTGAGTGATACACCGGATTCTTCACAATGCATATTGTGCTTTCATTATCAATGTGGATTTTGGTATTCATGAAATTAAAACCATAGTTCAGCATTTGATTTCGAATCCACAACACTTGTCCACAGCAACTTGCAGCAGCTACATATTCAACTTTTGTTGTAGAGGTAGACATGATAGTTTGTTTCTTGCATTGCCATGAAATTAATCTTCTTCCAAGAAATTGACAACCACCGGTTGTGGATTTCCTGTCAAGATTTGCCCCAGCATAGTCACTATCTGAGTAAGCTTCCAGGTCAAAGGGTGATTCTCGAGGATACCATAAGCCCAAATTGGGTTTTCCCTTAAGGTATTTAAAGATTCTCTTCATAGCATTTAGATGTAAAGTCTTGGGAGTAACCTAAACACGAGAACAAGCACATACTGCAAACATTATATCAGGCCTAGAGGCAAGTTAAAATACATGAGAGGGAACATATCATGGATTGTATAAGTTTGTACATCCACATTCATCAGCTTCCTTCTCTTTTGTCAACGCAATCTTGGTCTCCTAAGGGTTATTGCATGTAGTTTTCACCCCCCCCCCCCCCCCCCCCCCTCACTTGTAAGGTTTAAACTTTTCAGCATTTCTGCAATATACTTGTCTTGAGAAATGAAAATTCCATATGTCTTTTGTTAGACTTGCACTATAATTCAAGGAAGAATATGTGTTCAACCCATAGAACTCATTTGTAATCTGCCTTTCATCAATGGCCTCCAAATTCTTCAACCAAGACTTTCTAGTAGAGCCAAAAAGGATATCATCAACATACACTTGAACCAGCATGATATCCTTCTTATCATTATTAATAACAAAGTCTTGCACTAGTACCCCTCATGTCCATACGTCTCGGATAAATGTTGATAGAGTAGCATTCCAAGCTCTAGGAGCTTGTTGTAGTCCATGATAAAGCTTTGCAACCTTATAAAATTCTTAGGGATGATCAGGATAAACAAAACTAGGAGGTTGAGTAACATGCACTCTTCTTCATCTTAGTTGCCATAAGAAATGTACTTTTTACATCCATTTGAACCCCACAAATGAGGCAAAGGCTAAAAATAACCTGATAGCTTCTATTCTCGCCATAGGAGCAAAAACCTCATCATAGTCAATACCCTCTTCCTGTAGGTGACCTTGGGCCACTAATCTTGCCTTATTTCTGACAACTACTCCTCTTTTATCCCTTTTGTTTCTGTATACCTATTTTGTTCCAATCACTTTGCTTCATGTGGTTGATCTTACTAGTTCCATACCTGGTTGCAGGCCTAAAATGTAAAAATACTCCTCTTGCATAGATTTCAACCCAACTTGTCTCTCGTTTGAGCATTTAGAAATGCTTTTGGTTCCTCCTGAGATAAGAACAGGCAAACAAACAATGTTTGTTGATCTTTGTGATTGTTTCACTTTGCTGCTTTTGAACATCACTTAAAATGTGCATAATGCTCCTGAATGTTTGCCGCACTCTGCTTATAGTTAGAACATAAGTTTTGGTCACCATGTATTTACTTTGTGGGTGAATGTTGTGAATCCTAAGCGTAGAATGGGATACACAGCTACTTCTGGTTGGTAAGAAGTGCTGTTGAAATCATGGACCAATACCTCGTCTCATAAGAAGCCTCATCAAAAATCCCTTTCTAGGCTGGTTAAGATTTGTGAGCTATGGATATTTGAAATCATTTGATCAGCAGTTGAGTATTTTAAACTGGTCCACTACCAGAAATTAACTGTGGTCATCAGTACTGATAGCTTTGTTCTTAGGTACTTCCCTTAAATGCTTTTGAGCAAGTTCATCCAATTCTTTTCTAAAAGCTAGAATTTCAGGAGTATTTTCTGAAATGCCAGTAGGATAAGCCTCCTTCTCTTGTGTTTTAAGGTTTTGAAGCTCTATCAAAAACTCCTCTGCCTTTGAATTAGTAGAAGACTTCCTTGGTCTAACTTTTGCTGCAGTATGCTTGGCTACTGTAGGCACAACAATATGTCCTCTAGGGCCTCATCTTCTTCCTCAGGAAGCCATTTGATTAGGAGTTTGTAGAGTACCACTGCACTGCTTAGTACTTCTAAAGTACCTGCATGTGGGTTAGTGTTCTCCAAAGACAAAGGAATATTGTCTAATTGAAATCAGTGAGATATTCCAATATCAAACAATCCAGCTATAAAACCTTCTCCTTTCAAATTAGGTTTTTTCTTTAAGAAATTTTACATGCAGATTTACTTTCTCTTTTTGGTTACTAAATTATATACACCTAAAGGCTTTGCTATTTAGTGCGTACCAAATAAGAAACCATCATCTCAGTTTCTTTCAAGTTTGCCAAAGCACACTTAGAGTATCTAAATTGGTTCGTGGCATCCCAAAGGTTCTTATGTATGCACTAATATTTGGTTTGTGGGCCCCAAACAAAAGCTATAAGGAGTTTTGTTTTGAGGTTTAGTCACTCATTACACTATTAAAGATACGCAAGTAGTACTAATTGCTTATGCCTAAAAAGTAGTTGGTAAAAGTGAGTCTGCTTAGCATAGTCCTAGACTGCTTCAATTAGGGTCCTGTCATTCTTTCAGCAAACTCCCTTATGTTTTAGAGTTTTCTGGCAATTGCTATAATCTTGTTTTATTCCTTATCCCACAAAATTCAAGGCATATCTCCTATTTTAAATTCATGGGCCATTATATGATATAATGATTTTAACCCTGTGATTAAGCTGGTTGTTCAATTTTGTCTAATGAAGTTCTGTAGGATGCACTTAGTTTCATCCTTAGTAGCCAAGAAGAATTATCACCCACTAATCTGGTAACAATCATCAGTAATTTACAAGGGCGCATAGACTTGCATGATTAATGCTTTTTACAAAAGTAGGTCCAAAAAAGATCCATATGTAAGGTGTGTTTGGCTCAATGATTGTTCTTTTTAATTTGGCCTTATAGGACGGCATCTGTGTTGCTTACCTTTTTGGCAGGCAACACATGTATGGTCATTTCTGAAAACCTTGGAAGGTAGACCTCTTACAAGGTTTCCCTTCACAAGTTTGTTTAGGTTTTTAAAATTTATATGACCTAACCTCCTGTGCCATAATTTAGATTCATCAGATGTGGCTTTTGCAATCAAACAAGCATAATCTTTTGTAGGAGCAGGTGTCTTCATATCAAAACTGTACATATTGTGTTGCCTAGGGACCTTTAGAAGTATCTGATTTTCATCAGGCATCTTAAAAATGTCAGGAGACAAACAAGATATTCAGTTTACAGTATAAAAGAACTGTGCTGCTTATCACATATTTGTGATATTGAGAAAAGATTAAAATGCCCTAGTTCTTTTACAAAAGACACACTATCAAATTCTAAATTACCAACTCTTATCCTGCCTTTACCAGTTATGTAGCCTTTGCTACCTCCAAAGGTAACAGATCCCCCTTTGCATTCTTCAAAATCATCCAGGTGATCCTTGTTACCAGTCATGTGCGCTGAGCATCCACTATCAAATATACCTCTGTCCTCCATGTTCTTGAGTGGATGATCTTGCACATGAAAAAGAGAAATTAGTTTCTCTTAGGGACCCAGGCCTTTTCAGGCTTGGGTCTGCCTTGTGGACCTTTAGCATTTACAGTTCGAACAAAATTGGATCCACTATTACAATTGGAGTTTGGTCTAGTGTTCCTCCAATTATAACCTGGTTTTGAGGTCTTAACAACAGTGCACTAATTTCCCTTTACAGCTGTGATAAGCATTTTTAATGTATTTTAACAATGGGTCTACTCACAGGTGAATGTGATTTTGAAAAATTTCTTCTTTGATTAAACTTCATCACTGGTGTGCTTACAATGGACTTAAAAACTGTTTGAGTTACTGGTAGGTACTGGTTGTTTAGGTCTAACAGTATTAACATTAGACCTAACAGAATTAACATTTTGCCTAACAGCATTGAGTTGTACTGGTCTAGGTACAAAGTGATTAGCATGATTAACCCTGTTTGCATTGTTCCATACTGGTTTTGCCACCCCATTACCAGTATTAAAAACCCTTTGTTTCTTAAGCTCAGCCTTCTTTGCATTTCTTTTTCATAAAAGATCACATATCTCTGATCAAATAAATTAGTGCTCCACAACAAAACCCACTTTTTCTTGATGAAAGAAGTTAACCTTCCCCTAGTTTTCTCTTTACCATTATGTCATTCTAATTCTTCTCCGTTAAACTTTAGGTGTCTATTGATATTTTCACTTGGTTGCCTAGCAGTTTTTACGGGCGTGTGTTACCACAAACAGGTTCAACGTCTTTTGGTTTTGTTTCAGACATGAATTTTTCATTAGTTGTAACAGACTTAGACTTAAATACCTCTTTTGGTACACTTATACTTTCTGATTCAAACTCAACTGAGTGCTCAGAGGGATTTCCAAAAGATCCTGTTACAATGTCATTTGATTGAAATGGTAGAATAACTCATTGAATTTGTCATCTGAGGACACCTAGTTTATGCTTTTGAGGTCCTTTTTACCCATAAACATCACAAAGAATTCATCAATTTCCTGTTGTGGTTTAGGAGTATAATTTCCAGTTAAGGGATGTGGAACTCCTTTAAATTTATCAGTCTTAAAAAATCTATTGTACAAAGGTTTGTCAACAAAGTCTTCTTCTGTACAATAAACAGTTCGATTCATTTCTTCCTCATGCTTAAAACCTCATTGTTTATTTTATTCCATACCTAAGCCAACTTTTACTATTTGAATTCAGACAAGAATTAACTTAAATTTCAAAAGTTTTTTAGAAGAATCCCTTCCTATGAATCTATGTTTTCTGTAATTTTTGCCTTTTTTCTTATCAGTTCTTTCATTCCTATTCTCCTATATTTTTTAAGCTTTTCATCTTTTTCATATAATTCATTTGCCTGAAATGTAAGCTGTTCATTTAGAGATAATTGCTGCTTTTCAAAAGTAACAATTTGAGGCTTCAATCTTTTAACAGCTTGATTATGGCAAGTATTTTTTGCTTTTTGTTCACTTAACTGATCGTTTGTTCATCAAACAGTGTATTTTAAGTTTATTATATGATTCAATGCAAGTTTTAGACATAATTATAACCTCATTATTTGAGCATGATTGCCTTTGAGTGAATGATTTGTCTCTATTCTCTACTGTATGTTCTTTTCCCCATTGACACACCATATCCATAGTCAGCAACAAACAGTTCGTGATTTTGCTCTTTCTTTCCAGCTCCTTGATCTTGATAAAACGCAGTTCTCTTCTTTCCTTTCATTTGTCCCCTTGGATGTACATTCCTAGCCCCAATAATTACCAGTTGTTGTGACATTTGAAAAATTCAAGCTTCTTTTGTCAAAAACCAACAGGTTTGTTCAATCAATCCGGACTCTCCTTCCAGTTTTCTTGTAAAACTTCTTCATTAGACTAGCAACTCATTGCTAATCTGAAGTTTAAGTCCAGCTCTTCAATGTCCAAATCATCAATATGTTCTAGGTCTTCGTGAAGGCAAGTCCAACTCTTCTGATTGTGTTGACAAAGAGTGATATAAATAACTTCATCAGCAAAACCAGCAGGAACTTCTCTTTCTGGAATATTGTTTGAAGAAGTAGAAGGAGTGTAAGTACTGTAGGCACCAGTATGACCAGACTTAACCTTGTTAGTGCTGCTCTTGTTGTGTGAAACAAAAGCAACATTTTGAGCACTTGCAGATGATTTTGAGGTACTTGTGAGTTACCTGCTCTAAATACTCCTAAGGTTATTATACAAGTCATCAATGGTAAAGTGTCAACATCTGGTTTGGTTCTCATTGTCATTGCCAGATTTGACCAAGCTGGGGGCAAAGATCTGAGAAACTTGTGATTTGCATCCTTAGTTGATACTTCAGCACCATGAGCTTCCAACTGTGAGAGTAGTTGTTGGAATCTGTCATATCCCTTTTCTAACCCTTCTGAACTTGATATAGTAAATGCTTCAAACTGTTGTTTTAAAACAGCTTTCTGCATCTTCTTTGAATTTGCATTACCACCAAACCTAGTCCTTATGGCTTCCCAAATTTCTTTTGCATCGTCCATTCCATGAAATCTTCTCAGATGTTCCTTGGGAATGGCCATAAGTAAGATGGTTCTTGCCTTCCTTTCCTTTTCAACCGCATGAATTTCTGCAGCAGACACTGGTGGAAGTACTCTAATAACACCATCTTTTCCAGTTGAAATTCTCTTCTTAGAATTTCCATTCTGAATTACCTTCCAAACATCATTGTTAATATATTCAAGGTAATGCTCCATCTCCATGGCCCATATATCATACTCCTCCTTCTTCAGAATTGGGAGTTTGATATTTGAGATAGTGGTTGTTGTAGGAATGAGTTGTTGTTGTTGTTGTTTTGGTTTATTGGTTGCAGTACCATTGTCTTATGCATCTTCATGGAATGATGCTTCATCATCACTAAGATGTTGAGAGAAAACATCATTAGTAGGTTGAAACATTTTTCTAGATCTGAAAGTGATTGTTTATGGTTCTTGTGATTCTTCTTACTCAGAGTCCCTCTAGAGGCTCTGATACCAGTTGTAGGTCCAAAGTTTTGGATCTGTTTAGCCTTTTATAAGACAATAGCTAACTTAAATAAATCCAAATCAACTATATGAGAGACAATAACTATGAATAGTATGTGCTAATGCGGAATCTTAACACAAATACTAAGAAGAACATAATGTAATACTTTGCTATTTGCTATTGATTTCTATTAGGGTTCTATATCTTGCAAAACATTATGCCGTAGGGTTCCTTTTATACACTAAGGAAACCCTAATGGGCTTTACAAACGTGTGAAAGGATAATGCATATCCTTTCCTAAGATATCTCTAAGATAACTATTATAACTATTCTGTTACATAAACAGACTTAACTAGACAAGGCCAGTACTAACTATAGTACTGCCAGACTTAACTTAGTACTGGCAGACTTAACTATGTCTACCAGACTTAACTCTATAACTACCAGACTTAAGTCTGTTTATAATAATTCCTAACAATCCCTATTAACAATATTTATCATGCTGATCTCTCTTCCACTTGGATGGTTCTATGACAGATTTCGTGGCTACCACCTATTAACAATAGTTGGTTCCCACTTCTAACTAGATTATATATACTGTCAGTTTCAGTATGATTTTTGTGTTTTTCACGTCGCCAGGAAATCATACGACATTTGTAAGCCTGTTTTTGATAATGTGATTACATTTGTCACTATTCTTGCTTAAAAGATGAGGTTTCTTCCGGTTCAAACAAATGGCTTGTTGTTCAAATGATCGGGCAAAAAGAATGAATTCTACTTGCAAGTTAAAGTTTTTTTTATGTTGGCCGACCATTTGAACGCAGAAGCAATTGTTCGACTGTGATAGGGGTTTTGGCATTATCACGCATGGCTGATAGTTAGAACAAATGGATTCTAACCCACACATGTGTGATATTAACAAAATTCTTATTGTATATTTAAGGACTATGACAGGCTGTGATGAATATGAGCAGCTTCGATGCGGGTTGCAAGCGTCTGTAACTTGGCTAGGTAAACTATTACATTTGCAGTCATGGCGGAATTCAGTTTTTTAGAAATTTTAGCTCTAATATGAGCCAAACTATACTTGGATACCCGAGTTAAATGATATATTATCGCTCTAAAAAAAGTAAACACCGAGTATTGAGATGTATGCCTTCCTTGAACGCTTTTTAAGGGCTCCCTGCTCTTTAGTAAAATGTGTTAATGTATTAATATTGGTTTATATTGTAGTTACATCCATGACATGCTATACAAAGTGCGAGGATTCGCGTATCTTGGCATGGCGTTTATAACAATGCAGCCATGGCAGTTTTCCCAACTTTGTAGGCATGTGTGGTTATATCAGCAGGGCATGTGATTTCGTAGGGTTGGTTTCTTAAAGTATAACATATTCATAAGCTGTTGGAACGTGCTGGGTGAAATCCATCTGTATCTTGGCGGGGCAGCACAATATCATGCTTGCAGCCATGGCGGATTGGATTTTGCAGCCATGTTGTGGCAAATTAGTCTGCTAGCAGGCACGTGATGCATCTTGCGAAGGATTTTTCTTATTGAGAAACATTGGGTGTGCATTTATTATTTTGAAAATACTATAACTCATCCGATCATAAACAGTTAAAGCTACTCGTGTCTTATCGGGGCATTAGGAAATTATAGAAAGTGAGAGAGGTATAAAAGAAAGTAAATATTGAGTATTAACAAATGTGCACTTCTTTACACATTTTTTTGGACGGACTGCTCTTTAGTAAAATGTAACGACATGCTATACAAAGTGCGAGGATTTTTGTATCTTGGAATGTCATTTGTACTAATGCAACCATGGCTGTTTTCCCTGCTTTGTAGGCATGTGTCGTTGTATCAGCTAAGATGTTCACATTGTGTTACTTTGTAAAGTCAC
>BQNB010029024.1:0-54031 GCA_026074375.1 Tanacetum coccineum
AGGGTGTGTAAGCATTTGAATACGGTGTTGATGGATAAGAAATTGCAAGAGGTGTGGATGGATGAGTAGATGAATAATATTGTGTGGGATGAATTGATCCATATTGAAGAGACTGAGATGGTGAAAACTGTTGTTAGAATTGTGGATTGTTGTATGAAGATTGATAAGTGTTGAAATGAGACGGAGTCTGCTAGTGATTGGCAACTAGTATAAGTGGATCATGATTGCGTTCAGGCATAATACAGACTTCATTTGCATGGAATTCTTGTTGTTCAAGATATGCATGAAGCTAATCATAGTTGGTAGTATGCAAATCTTTTACAAGCATGACATCAGTCATAAACTTACTCCATTCAGGTGAAAGACTGTTTAAGAACTTGGTATTGACTTGAAATTGCTCCAACTTCATTTTGTAAATGTTCATGTCATTGATCAGCTGAGTAAATCTCAAGTAATACTTATGAAGTGATTCCCCCTTGATGTGAGCAAACTTATCAAATGCATCATATAGTTTACACTCCCTTTCCTGCTTTGTCAATGAGGTACCTTGCATAAGTAGTTAAATTCTTTCCTATAGATCTTTGGCAACTCTGTGATGATTGACAAGTGAATAGATATTAGATGGTAGACCTTGAAGAATAATATTAGTTGCGTTGAGATCATAATAAACTTAAATTTTCTCTCTTATAGGAGACAATTCAACGTATTTCTTTGTCCTAATCACCCCATTTTCTTCAATCGTATGCTAAATAAGTGGACCGTGTTCAACTGATTCAAGTATCATTCTTCCGTGCTCTCTGTTTTGCATGTATAATTCCATTCTGTTAGATATTAGAAAAAGACTCGGTCACCCAGTGTATTTTACTGTTCATTATAGCTCGTAGTTTAATAGGTAAACGTATGACTTTCAGTATTGAACCGGGTACTATAGACCCGGTGAATAGTAAGAACTATAAATACCTATCTTCTAACTTAGAAGAGGTAAGCCATCTATCATTTTACACTACACTCTTAAGTGTGTTTTTATTAGTTTTCTCTCTCAACATTCTCTCTCTAACTTTCTCTCATCTAGATCTCTTCTAGATCTAACATTTTTGTGTGAAATTAGGGGAACCAACAATTTGCATCAAGAGCTTCTGGTAGAGATTCGTTGATTGATTTCTAGTGTGTTAAACAAAATCAAAATTCATGTTTTATTTGATGCTCAAAAAGGCCTCACCGCTCACTTTTGATTTGGTTATTCATGTGTTAATTCTTTGATGCTACTTGTTCTAATCTACATTAAAAAGGTTTAGATTGTGTTAACAATTTATGTGTAAACAATCTCCTAGTTCCGAAAATTATAAGCTAATATAGTTTGGTGTTCTTCGTTGAGATTCCTCATAGTGGAAGATATCTATAGAAATACATGTTATGGATGTTGTAAAGCTATAAGGGTTGGTTAGTATTACAATCATCTAGCTTTAGTTCGAGGGGGTTCAAAGCTTTTTATGAGTTGATTAGGCTAAATTCGAATGTATGTGCTTGGTGGCGAGTTGACAATTAAAGGGGACAAGATCCATTTTTTAAGGAAAAAGCTAGGTGGCGGTTTGACTGGTCAAAGGCGAGTTGATTATTTAAAATCAAATTATTCGCGGCGGTTTGCTAGCTTAGAAGGCGGTTTGCCTCATGGTGGCGAGTTGAGCAGATTTTGACGGCGAGTTGATTATATATTGGAACAAATAGAAAAGTTACTATGGCAAAAATTTTGATAACCAAGCGTTTGATTAATAATCACGCGATTTCGATAATATACGGCGAGTTAAGAAAAGGGTCACGAGCGTTTTTGTTGATTTTATATAAGGCATAGCTGTTTGGCTCAAGAAAATTAAACGGGCGGTATTGCCCTTAGCAAGCGTGGTTAGCTTAAAGAAAATTGGCAGCGGTTTGCCAATTTTAAATAATACCCAGCGGATTTTGATAATCGAGTTCACTGTGGTTTTGAGTTATAGATTACACGGCTGTTTGCTAAAAAAAAAAGAGTATCCTATCCAAGACGACAACACCATACTTTTAAAGCGACACTTTTTGGCGGAAAAATTAAGTAATTTGAAAAGTTTTTTTCTATAAGCGCTTTTACCTTATTTTAACATCAATTCAAATTAGGTATAAAGGGTTAAAAAAAATTTTCGGGCCGACAACCATTTTTAGCGACACTTGTTGCGGAAAAATTAAGTAATTTGTAATTTATTCTTAGCCTTTTAGCTTATTTTTTAACACCCAATTTAGAATTGTTGGTAATAGGGTAAAAAAAAAAAATCATAATCCAACTGCGCAAATATCAAACAAATCAACAAACAAATACCACAACAGAAACCAAGTACTTAATCAGACTACTCAAACATCAAACAAAACCGAAACAACAAACAATTATTTCAATTACAGTTTTCTAATGATTTTGTAAAATCCCGATTAATCTTTATTGGTTTTAATCATAGACTATGTAAAATCACCCGTGAAAACGTTAATGTGCATTTAAAAAACCACAACATCAATCACTTTATCTACTTTAAGATCCTAATTTCATTCACACATTCGAATTTATATGGAATCTTGATTTCTAAATTTTCAAGAGATAGAGCTGCACAGACACAACTGGTTTGTAAAACAATTGGCACTCCGTACGCATGCTATGGTTTTGAACAGCTCGAAATACATCTCAGTAATCTCTATCACAGCAAGTTATCTCGTGCAGTTGATGCATTTAACCGCATTTCTCCGCGTTCTTCGATGCAGACCATCATGACTTTCGGATTAAAGATGTTCCATAATTTGGGATCAATTAAGCTACAATTTAAAAGAGAAATCTTCATGAGTTCAATGCAAAGACTTGTCCTAGAAGTACTTGCCGCTGCAAGTTCAAAGAATATTTTGACTCACCAGCGGTAAACTCTTCAGATCATCTAAGTCAATGCTGGCAGGACGCTTTCAACATATACATGTACTGTGATCCTAAAACTTACAGACGTAATTTAATCGAGTACCTAGATATGCTTGTAGATTACTTACATCAATTGTACTTCAATATGAGGTTATTACGCATAGAAGGAAAATGAAGTTAAATGCACTAACGGAGAATGGAAGACAGTGCATGATGAAAAACTACCATAGCCATCCAATTAAAGTGTCAAGATGCAAGTCACAAGATATTCAATCAATTTCCGGTCAAGCATGATATGGTTCGATTGTATCGAAAACAGTTTGATAGATCAGAGAATACAACACTGCACTCAGCAAATCAAAAGAAGATTGGAAACTCAGATGCATATGGCGAGAGAAAAGGTTGATATTGTGAAGCATTAGATGCTGGGTTGGTTGTCACATAAAGCAGTGTGATGAATCCCGACAAGCAGGATACAAGTAGCAGTTTAGAGAATTATACCACACATGATGTGGATGCAAATATCAGACCAGTAAATGACGAAGAGCCATTTGCTGAGGTACAATTGACTGCTCACACAATAATGCTTGCTAGTGAACAACAGCATACTGAGCAATCTGAACCCAGTTATGACACATATCTTGTTGGAAACTATTTGAAGCAATAACACACCTAATTCAACAAGATATGTGGCCAAGGAGTGAGAGAATTGTCCTACCCTTTAACTTAATCTGAGTTTTCAAACGAAAGATATGGTTGAAATTGATGTGTTACAAGAAACTTCAAACCGAATTTTTAAACGTGAAAAAACTTGTATTTCCGTTGAAATTCAAATCAACAAAAGGAAGAAATTTTTCAAAGTAACAACCAGGTATTAAATCAGGACCTTCCTGAAATTTCGTGAATTTTTTTGGTGATAAATGAATTTGAAAGCTCATCCCCCGCTAAACAGGCCAAACCAACACTAATTTGCGACTTGAAGAAACAAATTAAAAGTGTGAAGGAAGCAAGTAATGAAGCCAAAGTTAAAGATGACATCGATGTAATTGTAAACTATTAACATCGAATTAGAACACAGTGT
Source organism: Tanacetum coccineum (assembly GCA_026074375.1). Taxonomy (NCBI): domain Eukaryota; kingdom Viridiplantae; phylum Streptophyta; class Magnoliopsida; order Asterales; family Asteraceae; genus Tanacetum; species Tanacetum coccineum. The sequence goes on from BQNB010029024.1 coordinate 4,002, forward strand.
GGCTAAATTACTTGCATCAAATGAGCAACCGACAAACGAAAATGAGCATATTAAACAGACTAACAAAGAACCCTTTGTGATTCAATTAAAAAGACAAAGTATCATAATAAAACAACAGTGAATCTTTAATTTCTCAAGTTAATCAAAGTGCTGTCGAAAATGCTGATTTAAAAATGCTCAATTTCAAGAAAAGTCTTTCAAGGCGGATTAAAAATAAACTCTTAACAGATAAAAGGAAATAGCATGGATACAAGTTTGCTAAATGCAACAATCCTGGGGGAAACCGCCTTACAACCATCTAGACACCATTTATTTGTTTAGACAACCGAAATGCGTTTACTCGAACGACCTAAATATCAAGACCATAGTGTTGCCTCACCCAAGTTGATGAGAAAAATGATTTGTCAAAAACATCACGCCTCATTATTTTTTCTAAAGTTAGAGAATTTGCTTCTCTAGGGCAAAACTCATCAGATGAATGCACCTAACTACTCTAGGAATAGTCATAAAGAATCGTATGTTCAAATGAATATGTCTCATTAGCTACTTTCTAGAGAATGCTAGAAAATGACACAAACAAAACAGGATTCCTAATCATAGGGATATGGCCTCTACTAGAGCACACTACACTCCTAATGTTTATACACCAAAACTTAGAAACATATATAGAAGTTCTCCTGTATCTAAGTGTAGTGGTGGAATGTCAAATGGTGTGCTCTAGAGTAGATCACTCTAGTAATTCGAGTTCTTCTTGACTCCTCCAAACAATTTGTTTTTCGATTGAGTCATAAATATATCTTTAATACAAATCATGATGATTGTATAACAAAGATCCTGAATATGGTGAATTCTCGTGCTAAAGTTCAGTTCCTCAAGATCAGAAACAACAATCCCGATAACCAAAGAACCAGACTATTCATCAAACCTTGGTAACAGATTGGTATAGACCAAGGTTTTCTCTCAAATAAGTCTTCCGCTGTGCATGAGAAACCACACACTCCTAGATCTTGTCTTAGGTGGAAACCAATGGGTAGAATTTTCAAGACTGTGAGTCTTAGGTGGATACCTACTGGAAAGATGTTCACCGATAGAACAACCAAAGTTGACAGTAAACCTCCAAATGGTTCAAATGATATATTACAAAAACCCATATGAATGCAATCAAACTCAGTTATTTTAGTGCAGTACTTCTAACTCAATTGCAGGTACATCTGTCAATCCTTTAAAGGAAAAACTTAGAGTTTGGTTACCAAAAAGACTGATATCTCATACGTTAGGAGTTCAAGGAATTCAAATCTGATGAACATGCTTCAAAAGATGTTTGGATAAAACAGTTTAGGCCTCGTTCTTCATCTTGATGACGCTTGATTATAGCAGTTCAAGCCTCGGTCCTCATTGTCTCATCATGTCTGTTCACATCAGTTTAGGCCTCGTTCTTCATCTTGATGACGTTTGAACAAAATGGTTCAAACCTCATTCCTTAATGTCAAATAGTCTTACTCATCTCCTCAACCCTGTTCCTTAAAGTAAAGAAGTGTAACGCCTTCAGAGAAAAGGAAAGTGTACTGCAGTGCAATTATCCTTGAAGAACGAAAAGAAGAAATCTTTTCGGGTCAATAGACTAATAAAACAAAACATCCAAGTTTTGACTCATGGTAATGGCTTGTAATCAAAATGTTATATTGCAACCCCCATCTTCCAAATAAAAGTAAAATGTAACGTGTTTGTGCTTTATCCTCAATAACGAAAGAGAAATCTTTTGTCTTGAGCTACTTCAAAACAACACAATGTTTGTAAGATCAAAGTCGATGGCTTTCGTATTCTTGTTAAAGAATCCAGTTTTTCAAAGAAAAGGATAGTGTATGCTTCAGTGCGCTTTATCTTCAAAAAGGAAGATAACTTCTTGTTTTTGACCATTCTCATTAACCAAAACTTATCATATTTTCCCATGCTTGTTCGTTATTAAGTGGACAAACGTACATTAGCTTGTAAAATAATACACTAGCTCAAAAATGGCAATACGCATATGCAATTTTTGAAGGGGATAATAGTGAATTAAATGTAATTAAAACGGTTTATCTTGGTCTTTGAATGTGTATAAAATGGTCAAATGTGAAAGTGTAGGGTGTTAAATCTGTAAGGTGTTAAATCTGTCTGTAGGGTGTTAAATGCTTCTCTAGTATGATACGATAATCAAAAATGCCTTGATCTTGCATAATGTAGATAAGCGTTGCATATTCTTGATGGCGGAGTGTTAACCTACTGCATGGTGGTTTGATGATCTGTTTAGGCAGCGTCGTAGGCTAATTGTCCATTCCTTGGGCCCAATAAGCCCAAAAAACCACTAGGCCTATTCCAAAGGACCATTTGTCTTGTTACTCTCATACAGGCTTAGTTAACTTGCATTGAGCCTATCAGATAATCTCTAGACCAATCGACCAAAGGTTGACCAATGTTTGGACTAACCCAATTTCCAGTGACTCTAAATGTTGAATATCCTCGTGCTAATCTGAATATCAAGGCTGTCAAACTCAAGGCGAACATTCCTTTATCTAACATGATTATATGACCTATGTTTGTTCAATCTTTGTTGATATTCTTTAACAGATATGGATGGTCAGAAAGAGAAATATTCCTGGCACCTTAACCACTATAAGATTAGATGAACAGATCCTTATTGCTTCAATAACAGTTACAGATTGGAAAGGTGGAAACCTTCTCTAAAGATCTACAGAAGTTGCATAAGAAACCTAACTTCGCACAATTTCAGTGATATTTTCAAGAACAAAAACTTCTTAGGCATTTACTTCTTAGAAAATTCCCTTCTATCTACATTCAGCTGTTCTAGAATACTCTGACTCATGATGCAAAGACTGGGTTTATAGCTTTCAAACTTGATGAAAAATGGTTTACTCTGAGTGGTGATCTTTTTTGGAAGGCCTTAGAGATCACTCCTACATGATAACATCCATCCCTAAACCAGACTTAGCTTTGGAATTGGGTAAATCTATCAGCTTAACTGAAGCTGAAGAAGAAGCTGTTGCAAGAGAAGTTCATGCTACTCATGCAAGAATTGTGTCTGAATCTGAACCCGAGCCCACACAAAGAAGACAGTTTGGTATTGCTTTCAGAGATTCCTTTATTGTGTCAAAGAAGAGGTCTTCTGATTCGTCTAAGAAGCTCAAGGGTATTCAAACTCTTACTCCTGCTAAACAAGAGGCTGCTCACATAATGAAAGCTCTCAAGGAAAGCAAGAAAATGAGCAAGAGACAGCCTGGAACTGGAGGCTCAAATGAAGGAACTGGTAACATACTAGGGGTTCCTGATGAGTCCACAGTCGTCTCTAGAGCCTCAAGTGAAGGAACTGGATCCAAGCCAGGGGTTCCTAATAAGGAAAAGCTAATTCTTGAGTGGGAAGCAGATGTGGTCAGTGAACATTTTGACAAAGATGATAATGCTGGGGATGATAATGAGGAAACTAAGCCTACCTGAAGAAATATAATAATAAAAGATGAACCAAGGAAAAACTACAAGAAACCGAAGTTGAATCCATGGTCCACTGTCCAATCCAACAAGTTTCTTCATCTGTTCCTTTACTGATACTTCGTCATCGATCTCTCATCTCCTAAACCAGTATCTCCCTCCTGTCAAGAATCATTCATACAAATGTCATCACCACAACATCCCACTGCAGCAGAGCATTCAGCTTCTTGAAATGGTCAAAGTCACGCTCTGTGCAAATTAGTATCAGGACCTGCGCCTCTTTGATGACATCCAGATACATCAGTTCAGGACTTTTTCCCCGTGCAAAACTCAGTTTCTCCAACACAAATTTCCACATACCAAGAAGATATGAGATCCTGTTGTAACTCATTGTTTAATGAGACTATAATCTTCCACCACATACTGATTCCCAACCCAGTAGCTATTGTTGCTTTAAGAAAGAGCGTTTGATACCCAGTTGGTTCAACCGTTCATCAACTACATTAGATTCAAGATGGAACAACTGCTAGTACTTCACCAACAATCAGAAATTCAATCTCAAGTCACTCATTCAAGGTTTGAAGAAATTATTCATGTGGACAACAAATGCATACTTATAATGCACCCCTCCTTCATAATATTTCTTCAAACTCTAGTTTTGAAGAAACTAATTAACAAGGGGTCATTCCATTAAATTGCATCATCTTATTCAACTGTTTAATACTTTCACAAAAGTTTTACAAAAGAAAATCACTCACAGAGAATGTTATTGGTGATACCTTCTCGTCTAATTTCACATAAAGTTCAACTACAAGAACATGCCATTTGGAGATACTTGAACGCAAAATGAAAATCCAACTCCATTCGGTGTGAAACGGTATGGTTGAGATCTACTATCTCAAAGATAGTTTATGGTTTCTGGCCAATTTTGTTCAGGACCCGTGCCTCAATTGATGGCTCCTGATCATAGCAGTTCAGGACCCGTGCTTCATGAAATGACGTCGATCAATCCTTTCAAAACCTCAACGCCATAAAACGACACGAGACGTCTTTGACAATATATCCTTCAGACCACGTTTTCAAATAAACAAAAGGCGTCAAATTATGACATCTCTGGCCCCGTGCCCCCAAGGAAAAATGTTGTTTCTCTAGCAGACAAAACAGATTCGTCACAAAATGAATCGAATTCTATCAAACATTTTTCTTGAATAATATTTCTCTCTAATAAATTCATCGCTGAAGAAAAACTACAATGATCAAGCAGCGAATGCATCATTTTGACAAGATGAATTTATCAATCCTTTTTGTACACCGGTACAAGACATTGCTGAGTCTTCCTCATGCAATATTGATAATGAAAATATGCATTCATTTCAACCAACAGAGTCATGAATACCAATGGATAAAAGATCATCCATTAGAACAAGTTATTGACAATCCTACAAATCCAGTGCAAACAAGACAACAGCTTGCCACAGATCCTGAAATTAGTAATGTTCGCTCTCACAGTAAGTACAGAAGAACCAAGAGCATAAGGATGCTATGGATGATTCTCATGGAATCGAAGCAATGCAAGGATGAACTTCATTAGTTCGACATACCACAAGTCTGGGAACTCGTTGACAAACCATTTGGCAAGACAGTGATAAAGCTAAGTAGGAGTTATGGAGACAAAAAAAGGGGGATGAAGTTCAGACTGTTATTCGCAACAAAGCTGTAGGGAAATTAATTTGAAGTACGACTAAGTGTCGTTTCTCTGCTGGTAGAGGATTTTTCTTTTCTGCTGATGGCATTAATCGTTCCTCTTGGCAGTTCAGTAAGCGTTCCTACTATAATTTTCTGCTTTGGTCATTTGTCTCGTTCCATATGCTGACATAGATAGAAGCTGTTTGATTGTTATTTATAGACGTAATTAATGTAATTAAGGAATTATAGTTTATATTCTGAGTATTATCTCATTAATATAGGAATGGAAAATTAGAGAAAATTGATATTGAATGTATATCTCTTATGTGATTTTAGTTTTCTTGTTGACCAATTTAGGGTTTCTTCTCTATAAAAGAAACCTTTAGCATTAGGGTTTGGCACCGATTGCAAATTAGAAAAACAATTTATTATCAATAGAAAGATCCATAGAGGATCGTTATTCATTTAGTTGTTCTTCTTTATTGAATTGTTTAGTTTCCGCCTAAACATTTGCTAGAGTCTCTCACGTATATGCTTTGATTACATAAGGCTATACCAAACCACAAAGGCTAGAAGATCCTATCTAGTACCTTAGATCCTAACAAGTGTATCAGAGCCTGAAGAGCCTCTGATAAAGAAGAATCGACTCGTTACCCTAAATAAAACTTGTTTCTTTAACCAATTAACTATGTCAGAACCCATGCCGTCTATACCTACTCAATCAACTTTCACTTATCCTAACCCTAATCCATCTGCTTCACCGTCATTCACTCAAGATGATACCTCGGAATCATTCATACCTGAACCCTCACAACAAATGCCTACATTCACTCAACCTGCTTTCTCTGCCACAATCAACCTGTATTCTCACAACCGCTGTTCACTTTCAACAGACTCAACCTACTCAGACCAACCCAACGGTCAAACAGAAACCCTAATAATGTCCTTCACACAAACAGTTCCAACCATTTTCCAAACAGCCTCTATCTCTGCAAACAATGCAAAATTTCCTTATCTGGAGAAGGACAAATATGAGATAGGGCAGAGATGGAGTACTGGATACAGAATGCTGATCATAATCTTTGAATGATAGTCATCAAGGGAACAGTCCAAAGAGGTTGGGAAAGATGCGGAAAGTGAAATACAATTGTTAATACTCCTGTCACTCTTGATGAGCATGTTGCTGTACAAAGGGATAATAAGGTGAGACCTGTAGCTTCACACACAATCAGGCTCTACCTGAAGATCATATGCCGATATTCATCATTATGATGATGCACAGGGATATTTGGATACAGTTAAGGCTAGTTTGTGGGAATGAAGAATCGAAGAAGATGAGAAACCATGCTACAAACAGCAGTTACACAGAATTTTCTGTGACAGAAGAAGAAGGCTTACACAAGGGCTATGACAGGTTTCAGAAGATTCTGAGCCAGTTGAATCAAGTACGAAGCAAAGAAACCAGACAATGAGAGCCATCAACCTGAAGTTTCCTGAGAAGCAACTTCCCTCTTCGTGGTCACAGAAGATGCCTTGGGCCTTAAAAAACAAGAGGTGTCCGCTTGAATCAAATGAGCTTTGATGACCTGTATAACAAACTAAGGTCCACTTGAACTTGATGTTAGAATTGGTCATAGTTATGGTGTGAAAGCTGCTGCTGCTCCCACTCATTCTGCTTTCATTGGAGCTGCCAGCTCTTGCTCAAAGTCTATTTATTCTGATCAGCAGAATATTGTTTCATCTGTTTCTCAGACATCTGGTCGTTCTGACAACGTAATGGAATGTGTTTTGCATTCTTTTGTTGCTGAAAAGAGAACCATAGTCAAGAAAAGATCTATGAATAACATTGACCAGATTGATTCAGTTGAGATGGAAGAACTGGACTTGAAGTGGCAAATGTGCTCTGCCTCCTTGAGATTAAACAGATTTGAGAAGAAGGCGATGGACGAAAGCTAACACAATAATCAACAAACCTGCCATATTTGATAGAGAGGAAGGTTAGATGCTACAAATACTCCAATAGGGCATTTGCAGGGAGTGGTAATGTGAAGACAGTTGATATAAGGCTAGGTATTCTTCCTTTAGGTCACAGAATTCACAACAGCAACAAACCAAAGCTGTTGGTCCTCAGTTGATTCCATGAAAATTGGTCGGAATCCATGCGGCAGAAAACAAGACTGGGGTGAGGTTGAGAAGTATATGGGAAATGATGGCTGGATTCATAAGCTGATAATAGTTGGTGCTGATGCTTCTAGGCTGCTGCTGAGTTAGCCATGAATGGGATTTCTCCTAGGTATAAAATTGTCCCCTTGGTTGTGATTCTAAACTTAATGTTCTTAATAATCATGTAAGATAAACATATAGATTGTATAAATGATTGTTACATTAAAGTTCAGTCATATCAAAATGTTGTTAACACATTAGAATCACAAAAGATGTAATCATAAGAACTCAGATTGCATAGAAGATAAGATTAGTGTCTTATCTGCTGATCTAGAAAACCAAAAAACACCGCTAACACATCTAAGATTATACTGAAAAATTACATGATCAGCACAAAAAGAAAAGAAATGATGGGAAGTTAAGTTGAAGCACATAAGCAGATTGAAAAATGAAGTAGTCTTCCAAGAACTTGCAAAATTTGATAAAAGTTCTATGTCAACCAGAACTAAAATTGGTCTAGGATTTTAAAAGAGTACTCTGGAAAAAGACGACGTGTTGATTTGTCTACACCGAAGTGTATTTTATACCCAGAACCTTTTGAGGAAGATAAAACTCTTCTCATGGTTTGTCAAGGCTGGGGAGAGTGCATGCAGTCCCCCTCCATCATAGGAACTTATATGCCCACCCTACACAAGTCTGACATAGAGGAAACACAGTAAGTTAAGGTCAAAGTCGATAATAACACTTCTGAAACTCTTCAAATTCTTATGACTTTGTCTCTTGTTGATAACAGTGACCAAGTCTTCAGACTCAAGACCTATCATCCTTTGTTTCAAGGCCACAAAGACCAAGACCAAAGACTTCGCACCTGCTGGTTAAATCAGACTGTGCCAGAGTCTGATGACACCAATTTCCACTGATTGCAGTCCTAGTTTTCATGTTGAGAATGTAAAATCTCCTAGGATCTTGTAATAAAGTGGAATGAACAATAGGAATGTGTGGTAAAAACAATTCTGTGCGTAGTTAAGAAATATTTGTATGTGGTATAAATTGCATTTTATTAAAGATTGTGACTTTTATAATTGTTAAGTATTCTGTCCCTTGTAAATCTAAAGCAGCATCTGTTTCTGCTGGTAGTAAGAAAATTCGCCAGCATCATTCCTGCTGGTGGATCTGATACTGCCTGCTAGTAGAAACAGACTAGCCATCAATTCGCTTTATTAGACCGAATCCTGCTGGTTGGTCTAAAAGACCAGCAACTGTTTCTGCTGGTAGACCAGTTTTTGCTGGTTGGCTTAATCCTGCTGCTCGACCATATTTTAGACCATCATCTGTTTATTTTAATAATAAGACTAACTTTTATGACCCTATGTTTATGTATAAGGGACGATGGGATACTGCTGTTAAGACCTCAGCAGGTTACTCTTGGAGGAATAAAAGACCACATTTTTGGGGTCCAAGAGTAATGGATTGGATCCCATCCATCCACATGTTGTTCACAATTAATGATCCACAAGGCAGCTCAAGTCAAATTGGCTTGAGGTCTCGTCAAGGTACTAATGTTGTTTTTAGTATATTTGTGTAGGTGATCCTAATACAGAAATGACATAGGTATAGTTGACAGTGGTTGCTCAAGAAGTAATGACAGGAAACAAGAGAAGCTTGTTGATTTTGTGCAGATCATGGGTAGCATGGACAAAGTTTGGAGGAGGAGAATGTAGAATAACAGGAAAAGGCCCATCAGGACTTCAAAGCTTGACTTTGAAAATGTCTACTATGTTGAAGAGTTCCAGCACTTTAACTGTTCTCTGTATCACAAATTAGTGATAAAAGAACAAAGTTCTCTATCACAGAACACTGAGTGTTTGGTGCTTTCAGAAGAAAATAACCCAATTACCAGATGAAAATCAGGTGGTACTTCAGAAATTCCTAGGGACATGATCTCTACACATTTAGCATCTCAACCTGCAACTAGAACAAAAGGATACATTTTGATTAGAACAAGCCAACAGCAGTCCTTGGATGAAATCCACCAATGGCCAGAAGGATGGCTCAATGAACTTCCAACACTCAACAGATTAGCTAAGGATGGTCCAGGTATGAATGGGTTTAACCTCTCAAAGTGTTTACCAATGAAACCCAACTATGTTGCCTTGCAACAAAGGAAAAGCAACATAAGCTTCTTAACAGTCTATTTCTACTTTTATACTCATTACTGAGAACTCTGCAACTGCTGCACATGGACCTTTATGGTCCTACCAATATAAGGGAGTATTGAACAGAAGTACTACTCCTTAGTGGTTTTACTTATGACTTTAGCAGTTACTTGACATTCTTTTGGGTACTAAAGTATGAAACATTTATGTCCTTAAAAGAATTTATTGCCTTAATAGAAAACCAGCTAAAATCCAAAGTTAAAGGATAAGGTGTGATAATGGGACAGAGATCAAAAAGCAACACTAATAGAACACAGTGGGAAAAGGGAATTATAGAGTGACTATAGTAATCACCAAACCCCATAGCAGAATGGTGTTGCTGAAAGAAAAAATAGGAACTCTTATAAAGAGGCTGCTAGAACGCATGTTGCAGCACCCTAAATTACCTACCATGTTTATGGACTGAGGCAGTTTAGCACTGCTAGCTATGTTTTTTAAATAACAGAGGTACCATATTACTAATCCCCATAATAAAACACCTTATCAATTGATATCTGGGAAGGTTCCTCAGATAGGTCATCTTAAACCTTTTGGGTATCAAGTAACTATCCTTAATACAAGTGACCATTTGGGGAAATTTGAGGGCAAAGCCGATGAAGGTTATCTTGTTGGTTATGCTCCTAATAGCAAGGCCTATAGGGTTTATAATTTAACAAACAAGAGGGTAGAGAAATCTGAGATTTTTAGAAGATAAACCCAATGTTCAGGGAATTGGTCATGAGTGGTACTTTGACCTTGACTATTTAACTGATTCACTAGGTTATACTCGTTTTAAAACTGACACACCTGCAGGTACACAAGAAACTAACATAAATGCAGGTACACAAGATCATGACTCAGATTCAGAAGTAGATGAGCAAGTGATAGTGGTTCCTTCATTTCCTTCTAACAGTTTTTCAGGTCCTTCATCAAGCAATGGTCCTAGTGTTATGGAACGCAATGCAGATTATGCAGAAGAGCTTGCTAAGCTTCAAAGACAAGAATATGAAGCTAAGGACGCAGCTGCACGATATGGTTATTTGTTCTCACAGGCAACAGCAGAAATACTATGTCAAGCTGAAGCTGAAATTCGAAACCAAGGTGTTTCTGCTGTTAGGGATCCTGCTGGCATTGATTCTGCTGTTAGGGATCCTGCTGGCATTGATTCTGCTGTTAGGGATACTGCTGCCATTAATTCTGCTGGTGATGAATCTGCTGGAAGTCCTTCTGCTGGTAGTGATCCTGCTGGTGGTAATCCTGCTGATAGTTCTCAACCTGCTGGTAGTTTTGAACCTGCTGATGAGAGCAATCCTGCTGTCAGTTCATCTGTTTCTGCTGACTTCATCCCTGTACATGCTAGGGCATTTTTTTTGCAAAAGTTTTCACTTTTTAAAGAACGGGATTTCGTTCCCGTTTTTTGTTTTGACTCCGTTTTTTTGTCTTTTAACTTACTTCCGTTTTTCGATCCTAATTTTTTTTTTAAAACATCGTTTTTTAGTCACTAGAACCCATTAAAGTAAAAAATCACTTTAGTTAAAATTGAATAATTTAAGTTTATTTTTAACACTCGCGTTTTTACATTTTCGTCTACATTTTAGATTTAAATCATTCTAGCCTTCGTTTTTAGGTTTTTCTTTAATCGTTTTTTTTTTGCATATTTAATTATAGAATCAGAAAAACCAATCATAACCTTGTCATATTCAAACATCGATTTTCAATTCGTCACTCGATTTCAATTGCACACCTCGTTAGGACATGACGACCCGGGAAATTAAACTTCCGGCTACATATATATTTTATTTTGTAAATTCTTAACCAATCATTGGCTAAAGGTATTTGGTTGATTGTTTGCCTATATTATATATATATACAATTAAACGGAATCACGTCCTCCATATCGCATCGAGGAGCCCCGCTAAAACCATGGTACGAGAAAGAACCTCCGAATTCGATCTTAGAGACTGGGAGGAATCTCGTGTCCAAAATTTTGTGAATTCACTTTTTCCCATCCATCGAAAACCACTCACATAAAAAATGAAGTTTCCTTCTCGATTTACACAAAAATTTGAGGAGACTTTTAGTGAAGCGTGGGAACGAATTAATGGGAGTTGCTTAGAGCTTGTCCCCATCACGGATTTACGGAGTTAACTCAAGTTGATACCTTTTATAATGGTTTAAACGAGAATGAACAAGACCCTTAAATGCCGCAGCGGCTGGAAATCTTTTGAGTAAAACGACTAGAGATTCTTTAAACATAATTGAAAATAAATCAAAAGTTTGTTATTCACGAAATAGATCAAATGTTTCTAGGATGAATGCTACTTTAGGATGAATACGACTTCTAGGGAAAGTGATAGTAAGACGGATGAGAGAATTGATAAGCTTGCAGACCAACTTTCGACCATAGTTGAGATTGTTTCGACCATAGTTGAGATTGTTGAAGAAACTTGCGTTACTTATGGTGGTGCCCATTCTTGGTATAATTGTCCGACTACCGATAACAATCAGGCTAGTGTTTGTGCGACTACGGGTACTTACAATCAAGTTAACCCTCCGAACCGAGTTAGTAATCAAATGGCACCACCAGGTTTTGCTCCGGTGCAAAACAATGGTCAAAATAGGTTTAATAATCAAGTTCAAGGGAATAATTTTAATCGGGGAAATAATTTTCATGGTAATCAAGGTTTTCAAGCTCAAAATAATCATGCTCTGAATTTTCAAAACCAAGGATTTCAAAACCAACCTTTTCAAGTGCCTAATAATCAAGTTCAACAAGAGATTTCAAATGATTTTTCGAGTTACAAGAGGAATAACGATCAAATGTTAAGAAACATGCAAAATCAAATCAACTCGTTGAAAGGAGACCTCAAGAATGAAATTCAAAACACGATAAAATCTCAACAAGCCGTCATGATGAATCAACAAACTACTTTTCAAACTAATTTGTAAAACATGATATGTGGATTGTTTCAAAACCATGCCTCAACTTTGGGTACTCTTCCGAGTAATACCATTCCAAACCCGAAGGGTGAGATGAAAGCGTTCACTACTCAAAGTGGTGTTGCTTACGAGGGACCCTCGATTCCTACTAATCCTGAAAAGGTAGTAGAACGAGAAACTGAGGAAACAACAGATAAGGAGCAATCTAATTTCCAAGGAAGTACCGCTCAAATCCCACCTCCGATTACCCCCATTTCTATTCTGGAACCCGATGTTCCAAAGACTTTGCCTAAAACCACTCCCATTCTGGAATCTGATGTTCCTGACTTCCTCATCTGAATGCGGTTAAGAAGATATTCAAGTATCTAAAAGGGCTACCAAAATTAGGCTTGTGGTACCCTAAGGATTCTCCTTTTCAGTTGGAAGCCTACAGTGATAGTGATTATGTTGGTTCTCATGGTGATAGGAAATCCACTACCGGTAGATGTCAATTTCTGGGCAGAAGGTTAATTTCATGGCAGTGCAAGAAGCAGACTATTGTGGCTACTTCTTCAACAGAAGCCGAGTATGTTGCTGCTGCTAGCTGCTGTGCACAGGTACTCTGGATTCAGAACCAGTTGCTGGATTATGGATTCAACTTCATGAATACCAAAATCTTCATAGACAACCAGAGCACCATATGCATTGTGAAGAACCCAGTCTTTCATCAAGGACCAAGCATATATTGAGATTAGGCAATCACTTTAATAAGGGGCTGACCAATGAGGAAGAACTTGATACAGGTGCTGAAAATTCACACCGATGAGAATGTGGCTGATTTACTGACCAAGGCATTTGATGGACCAAGATTTGAGTATCTGGTGGTCCATATTGGGATGGTGAATCCCTCTTTCGTGAATTGAGGGGAGGTATAAGCCTAAGGGGAGGCTTGTTGTTGTATATTTGTATATTCTAACTTTCTTGCAGGTGGATATGTTGTTTTGTGGGATATTATTTTCCTGTGATTGCAGGTCGTCAATGTTGCTGCTGGTAGTTATCCTTTCTGCTGGACGATTGGTTTCTGCTGGTTGTACTATGTTTCTGCTGGTAGTTATCCTTTCTGCTGGACGATTGGTTTCTGCTGGTCGCACTATGGTGCTGCTGGTAGTTATCCTTTCTGCTGGACGATTGGTTTCTGCTGGTCGCACTATGGTGCTGCTGGTAGTTATCCTTTCTGCTGGACGATTGGTTTCTGCTGGTTGTACTATGTTGCTGCTGGTAGTTATCCTTTCTGCTGGACGATTGGTTTCTGCTGGTTGTACTATGTTTCTGCTGGTAGTTATCCTTTCTGCTGGACGATTGGTTTCTGCTGGTCGCACTATGGTTCTGCTGGTAGTTATCCTTTCTGCTGGTTGCTCTGTTTCTGCTGGTAGCTATGGATTCTGCTGCTGCTTCCGTGTACATGATGGTGGTCATCCTTCTGCTGGTGGATTCATTTATGCTGTCAGGGTGTATGTTCCTGCTGTGTGCATGGTTTCTGCTGTTGGATGACTCTTTCTGCTGGCTGAATTTATTCATGCTGCTGGAGTTGTTTATGCTGCCAATAACCTCTTTTCTTGTGCTGGTCTGGTTTGTGCTGGTGGTATATGTTCCTGTGGCTGATTTATTTCTGATGGCGTAACATGTTTTATGTGTTGCTCAGCTTGATATTGTGGTTAGGTTGGTTGGTCATATGCCACTAGTCACTTGGATTCTGCTGGTAGTCTCCATTCCTGCTGGTGTAACAATGTAACTGCTGCCTGATTAGTTTGTGCTGCTCACATACCAATTCTGCTGTTTGACTTGTTTCTGCTGATTTTTTAAAGACTTGTTACTACTGGTTGACTTTCTACCTGCTGGTCTTAAAAAATGCAAGTTGCATAGTTTTCGTTTTAAATTTCAATTATACGGCGCTTGGCGGTCACCACTTGCCTGCAAAAGCGGCGGACAAGTTGATTTTTCACTCAATTACTTCAACTTCCAAGGTTAAAATTGTACCAATCAAATTAAAAGGTTAACTTTTCACACATTGGACACAATTAACCTAATTCATCCCACATCAATTTTTCATCTTTCCCACACACATACACCAAAATCATTTGCCTCACCGAATACTTCTGATTTCCTTCAACCTAAACTCATTTAATCAACAATGGCGGCACTCCAGTACAAAGATGATCACAACAGAATCGCCTACTTGGGAAGGGAAAAAGGTTCCGAGGACTTCGGAGATATCCTCAGCTATGTGGACCACTCTCCATTAAGGTACGCTTTAACACATGACCCTCCGGTCGTGTTTGACTCATTGGTCAAACAATTTTGGGCAACAGCTGTTGTTCGCCCAAATGCTGCTGGGTCTCATGACCTAGTCGCCACTATTGACGGCCGTGCGGTGGTCGTGACTGAGTCTCTCATTAGGACTCAGTTACGCTTTGAAGATGCCAATGGCATTGTTGCCATGCCCAATAGTGATATTCTTGAAGGTATGAGGGTCATTGGGTATCCGACGGATCGGGCTCTTACCTTTCTTAAGCACCATTTATCTCCTCAATGGAGATTTCTGGTGCACACACTTCTGCACTGTCTGAGCCCTAAGTCTGGAAGTTGGAATCAATTTCCTAGTTCCATTGCTACAGCCCTTATTTGTTTGTCGACTGGTCGGGAATATAATTTCTCTCGCTTTATCTTAGAAGGGATGATTGCGAATGTTAAGGCTACAAAGAATAAATTTTTAATGTACCCACGGTTTTTACAAATGATTGTGGCTATCGAGACAGCTGACCGAACCCCTCGACCCACTTTTGGTTTTACTCGGAAACTGTTTTCTAATATGAAATTTAAATGGGAGGGTGAGGAAATACCTTTAACACCACCCATGCTTGCCATTGCTGCTGCTGGCGATGCTGCTGATGAGGACAATGCTGCTGCCCATGAAGCTGCTGGTAGTTCAGCTGAGGCACATCCTGGCCCTCACTCTCCTCCGGTTTCCCCTGTTAGGGAACTCACACCGGAGAGGCAGCCTGAGACAGAATGGGTAGTCCCTAACCCTGTCTCACCTGTTGCTGACTGGAGACCTTGGCCTTCTGTCCCTGCACATTCTCCCATTCGGGATTCTACCCATGAGCCTGCGTCTCCACCTAACCCGCCCACTCAGACCTTTATCTTTGAGGAGCCCTTAGCTTTTGGCCCTGAACCTCGACCAGCTGGGTATGTGGACCCTGATGATATTGACTCCATTAATTTTTGTCCACAGCCCAGACCCTCTGATTTTGTTGACCCTACCTTTGTGGAACCCAGCATCTTTGATCCTCAATCTCGGCCTGACAACTATCGTGAGCCTGAGGACCTTGATAATCCCATGGAAGATGACACCACTCATGACGGATTCCAGGTGGCCGTCCCTGGTGGGCCACGATGCTCCTACACCACA
Source organism: Tanacetum coccineum (assembly GCA_026074375.1). Taxonomy (NCBI): domain Eukaryota; kingdom Viridiplantae; phylum Streptophyta; class Magnoliopsida; order Asterales; family Asteraceae; genus Tanacetum; species Tanacetum coccineum. Next base: position 19,917 of record BQNB010029024.1, read on the forward strand.
GCCGACTGCTGCGGGTAGGGCAGAGGACCTACTCTACTAACGAGTTTATCTGCCAAGCTTGACAGGTGTTTGGGGCGTATAGACTCATTGGAAACAGAGCTGGGAACCTCAAAGAAAATCATGGGGGGAGCTATTTTGACACTTGTATCTCGCGGTAAAGAAGTTGGAATCAAACGGTTTTTTTTTTTAAACAGGTGAAGACAGCACGTTTTGTGGGAGATGCCCCTGCCACAGAAGGGGATGTGACTATTCAGGATGCTTTGGACTTGCAAGGATTTATAGTTTTTATGGTTCTTGAAGCTCTGGGGCAACGATCAACCCTGCTGTTCCCTCTGAGGATATAGAGGCACGCGAAGAGGAGGAGGTTCCTCTTAGGCGTAAGAGGTCGGTTCATAGACGTGCCAGGACAGAGTTCAATACTTCAGCTTTTGCGCAGTTTCCTGCTACTTTTTCTGCTGATGTAGCAGCAGTCTCAGCATCTGCTGGTCCTTCTGGTGCTGATAAGGGAAAGGCTCCCATGCCTGATTTGGAGATCCCTGCTGAGTTTCTTGCAGAGGATGCACAGGCCAGGCAACGCCTCGAGGAAGAACAAGCTAGTGAGCGTCTGGTTCAGCAGTTACAGACTGAGGCTTTGGTTCAGGCTGACTTGCCACCTGTGTCTGAAGAGCGTGCCAAGGAATTAGATGAACTCATGATGCGTATGACAGAAACCGACTGGCTGAATTTGATGATGCAAGTTGGTTCAAATCCTGCATTGGCACGCGAGCTGCTGGGAGTTGATGTCACCGAGGACAACTTTATTGAGCGTATGACTGCTATCAAGGAAAGGAAAAAGCGAGCCTTGGCAGATTTACGTTATCGAGCGCTGAAGGGTAAGCCGTTGAAGCAATCTGAGGTCAAGCAGATGATGCGCAACTTAGTTAAAAATCAATGGTGTGCAGCGCATAATGGTACAATCACAATGACCGCTGTCAAGGCTATGACCAACCAACAGCTGATTGACGAGTACGAGTATATCTGCAGACGTCTTGAAAAGGATCGCTTGTTGAGTGCTCAGTACAACCTATTTCGACCCAAGCCTGTCATTACTGAGCCTCCTTCTAAAAGACAACGGGTTGAACGCGCTTATTCACAGCCTTCTCATGTTCCTGCTGCCACCACAAAACCTGCTGATGATCATGATTCTGCTGGTGGTAGTAGTTTTCATCCTGCTGGTTCAGCTCCTCCTTTATCTGGCTCTGCTGCTCCCACTTCTGCTGGTGGTGTATTTGATGTTCCTGATTCTACTGTCCCCACTTCAGCAGCAATGGATTCTGCTGGTTCACACCGTGAGAGTGGAGTTTCACCATTTGCGGATTCTTCTGATAGCTCTTCCCCACCAACTGTCTCTACTGATCACGTACCACTTGATGTTCTGTTTGAATCCACATCAGGGGGTATTAATGACTTTTTCCTTCCAAGTAATGCGGACGCGCAGATTGGTCTGTCACGAGTTGCTGTTGACCCTGACTCAGATGACGAAGTGCTTGCTGAAATTCTCTTTCGGGGTAAGTATATTTCTGGTGCTCGTGTTGTGATTGTGGACAAGATTCCTGATGATGAGATTGTTGACCCACGGGTAAAGGTTGAAACTATTCCTGACTCTACTGCTTCTCCTCCTCGGTCTCGTCGTAAACATCGTGGGGTGAGAAGTGATGACTCTTTATGGGATAAACCAGTTGAAGATTTCTTCAGTTCTGAGAGTGAGAGTGATGATGATATGGCGACTTATATTCCTCCACTTCCATATGGTGCATTTAAAGATTGGGAGATGGTGATCTGTCCGCTACGTAACAGTTATTATCATGTTTATTATCAGGAGAATCGACGGCAAAAGTCCTTTTTCTACTTGAAAGAGTTGCTCCCTCATGTCTATCGTGAGGATCTCCTTCTGTTACGTCGACGGATGAATAGGTATTTTCGACTGAACCCAGATGTAGATGTTGGTTTAGACCTTTGGAGAGACGTCAATCTGCTGTGTCAGTCCCTTCATTCTGATGATGTGGAAGATTTTTGGAGAACACAAGATGACTGGGTGGTGAGCAGCTGGAAATTGTATCCCAAGAGCTCTGTTCATGTCTTGGACTTAACGCATGGGAAAACTGTTTATATGTTTGTGGACAAGGTCTATCCTATCCGGGCTTCACTGCTTGAACGGATGTTACATCACAGGCTCACAGTTCCACCCTCATACTGTCGAGATATTGTTGTTGCTGGGAGTGTGATTCAGGCGATTCAAGCTGGTTTACGGGAATCCTATGAGTGTCTTGCAGCTGCCCCTATGTAAGTTTGTGTCTTAGTTGATATTTGTTCTCCATAGTTTTGTTACTCTTATTTTATATATATAAAAAATATGTACTCTTCGTTAGTTGTATTGATCGTATATTGTTGTATCACTCTGGTGTTAGTGCTTGCACTGCACGACAAATGGTTTTCAGCTCACCATGGCTAACAGCCAAGAAAGAGTCTGGCTCACCATTGCAAACGGCTTTGGTGTGTAACTCAAATCCGTTGATGGTTGCCAGGTTACCAAAACCTGGATGGTATTCATTTTCCATATTCCTGTTGGGATGAAAAATGGCTAGTCCAGGAGCAAACGGCTCCTGGTAAAGACTTCTCAAATCCGTGTATAGTTGACAATTTACTAAAAGGAGAAGGCTCCTGGTAAGACTTATCAATTCCGTTTTTGTATAGGTGACAATTTACTTAAATTGTATGGTTTTCAAGCTCACCATGTTTAGTCTAAGTGAAGAGTTGACTACGTCCCATTAAGATTATGGCTTATGTAATCAGACATGCAAATCCATACTTAGATGGTTGACCACTTTACCTCTCATAGTGATGGTATATAGCTCAACATGTTTCTTGTCAAAGTGTTGACATGGTTATCAATCCACCATGGAATTTACCTTTTCTAGTGTGCCAAAAAGGATTGACTAGCCATGAGCAAATGGCTTAAGGTAAAGAGGTATATCAATCCGTTGATGGCTGTAATGGGTTGCCACAAACCAGTATGGTAATTCACTCACCAATGTTTCAAGTACTGAGAGTTGAAATGGTTCTCAGTTGACATGGACAAACACCTTTCTCGTGGCCAAGAACTGACTAATCCAGAGTTAATGGACTAACTGGGAAAGAGACATCAAATCCATTTAACATTTTTTCAATGATTCACTTCTCACAGGAGTTATACACACCTGGAAGTGATGAGAATAGACTATCAATTTTTGATTTGATGTTCATACTTGTCAATGGTGTGTTCGCTGCAAAGACTGACGTTGCTGATTCAAGATTTTGCTGCCTCATTTGATCTGGTTCTCATCGAGTTCATTGCTGGATTATTTTGATGTGTGTGGTTTTCTCTAGTTTCTGCTGCTTTGTTGATGCTGCTACTTACTTTGTTTCTGCTGTTACTCAATCCTCTTGTGTTGCGAAGATCTATCTAGAAACTTGGAATTAACGGAGTCAAATCATAGTTGTAGGGGAGGATTGTGGGGAATACTTGAAAAACGACTAAGTGTGTTTTTAGATGTTAGGATTTTCGTTGTCTGCTGATGGCATTAAGTGAGTTCCTGCTGATTATGTTCCTGCTGATTTATATTACGTGTAAGTTCATTTCCTCCTCATAACTTAGAACCTCTTTGTTTGATTGTATTTCAAATCCTAAGCTAACTTTACTATTTGAACTCATGTCAGACTCAATTAATCTCTAAAGATTCTTGGAAGAATCTTTCTATGAATCTAATGTTTTCTGCAATTGTTCCTTTTCTTTGACAGCTTTCATTTATATTCTTCTATATCTTTTAAGCTTTTCATCTTTTTCATATATTTCATTAGCCTGAAAGGTAAGTTTTTCATTTAGAGAAAGTTGCTGTTTTTGAAAAGTAACAAGTTGAGCTTCTAGTTTCTTAACAACTTGACTATAGGCAAGTATTTGTGCTTCTTGATCACCTAACTGATTCATTTGTTCATCACACAGTATTTTAAGCTTATTATATGAATCAATGCAAGTTTTAGAACACAAAGATACCTCATTGCTTGAGCTGATAGCCATAAGTGCATGATTTGTTTCTTCAGCTTCAGTATGTTCTCCCCAATTTACAATCCCATCATCCATTGTCAGCAAACCCATCTGATTCTTCTCTTGCTTCCCAGCTTCTTGATGTTGATAGAGAGAATCTCTCTTCTTCTTTCCATCATGTGTCCCCTTTGCTGTACATTCTCTAGCAAAGTGACCAGTGTTGTGACAATTGAAACACTCAAGCTTCTTTTTGTCAAAGCCAACAGGCGTTTTTCCATCCACGCGAACTCTCCTTCCTGTTTTCTTATAGAACTTCTTCATTCGAATAGCAATCATTGCTATTTGCCAATTGATGTCCATCTCTTCAATATCTACATCATCAATCTGTTCCAAATCTTCATGAAGTAAGTCCAAATCCTCTGTTTGTTTGGCAAAGAGGGAATAGATTACTTCATCAGCAAAACCAGCAAGAACTTCTTTTTCAGGAATATTGGTTGAAGAAGTAGAAGGAGTGCAAGAACTGTATGCACCAGAAAAACCAGACTTAACCTTATTAGTGCTACTTTTGCTTTGTGAAACAAAAGCAACATTTTGAGCACTTGAAGATGTTTTTGGAGCACCTTGAATTTCTTGCTCAAATACTCTAAGGTTATTGTACAAATCATCAATAGATAAATTGTCAATCTCTGGATTAGTTCTCATTGTCATTGCCAGATTGGACCATGCTGGGGGCAAAGATCTGAGAAACTTATGATTTGCATCTTCAGTTGATACTTCAGCACCATGAGCTTCCAATTGAGAAAGTAACTGTTGAAACCTGTCATATCCCTTTTCTAGTCCTTCAGAATTGGATATTTTAAATGCTTCAAACTGTTGTTTGAAAACAGCCTTCTGCATTTTCTTTGAATTTGCATTACCACCAAACCTAGTTCTGATGGCTTCCCAGATCTCTTTTGCATCATCCATTCCATGAAATCTTCTCATATGTTCTTTAGGAATGGCCATCAGCAAAATATTCTTAGCCTTCCTTTCCTTTTCAACAGCTTGAATCTCTGCAGCAGTAACTGGTGAAAGTACTCGAACAACACCATCCTTTCCAGTTGAAATTCTCTTCTTGGAGTTACCATTCTGAATTACCTTCCATACTTCATTGTCAATGTACTCAAGGTAATGCTCCATCTCCATTGCCCATATATCATACTCCTCCTTCTTCAGAATTGGGAGTTTGATATTTGAGATAGCAGTAGTTTGGGGAATCATTGGTTGTGGTTGTTTAGGTGCAGCACCAGTGTCTGATGCATCTTCATGGTTTGATTCTTCACCATCACTGAGATGTTGTGAGAAATCATCATTGCAGGTTGAGACATTATGTAGGAGAGTGTTTGTGTTTGTGGTTCTAGGTTTCTTCTTATCTGAGTCCCTTACTGGCTCTCGTACCACTTGTATGGTAATAGTTTAGGATCATATCTAGCCTTTGTAAGAAATATCCTAACTTCGAATAAATCAAATCAATATGTGAGAGAACTTGATTATGATTTTCAAGTGTTAATGCGGAATCTTAACCACATGATTAAGATGAAACAATATACTAATTTTGCTATTGATTTTATTAAGCTTAATTCTTCTTTATTGAGTATTGTCGATAAACGTACATAACATTGTTGGCCTTAGGGTTCCTTTTATACACCAAGGAAACCCTATATGGGCCTTACTCAAACGTTGTGAAAGGATAATGCATTTCATTTCCTAAGTTATCTCATAAGATATCTCTAAGATAATATTACTATTCTGTTACATAAACGACTTAACTAGATACAGACTTAATTAAATATGACCAGTTTCTCAACTATAGTACTGCTATTCTACCAGTAATAACTTTCGTATGCCAGACTAACTTATTACTGATAAATATTAACTTAGTACTGCCAGAACTAACTAATACTACCAGACTTAACTGTTATACTACCAGTATTAAGTCTTTTACAATCTATTTCCCAACAAGAATTGATTCAGATTACGAGTCATCAGATTAATAAACTAGAAACTATTTTAGTGTAATGTTGTTTTAATTTAATGTTTTAAATAAAGTATTGTATTTTAAATTCCGTTATTATATTTTCAAATTTTGAATTCCAATGGCTAGTTTTTTGTTATAAATACCCCCACCATCTCCTTATTATATCACACAACTTCTTATCTAACTATCCAGATGGATTCCAATTTCACTAACGATAATTTGATTCCATGGGGATAAGTCTTTGAATATTAGACGATTCCTGATCTCCATTTTACACCTGTCTGCATTCCTGTTTAGGTTAGCGCCTCATGTTGAACCATCTCATACACCCAATCCAGTTTACCCTAATACCCGGTCTACGGGTGTTGTTCAGCTCTCATAATAGGCATATGTATGTGTTGAACCATCTTCCTCACCCCAAACCCAATTAGGATAATACCCGGTCTTGGGGTCTTGTTCAGCGAGCCAAGCTGCTTAAAGAAAATGTATTTATTCTTGATCGGATGGGGGGCTTTAATGTGTCACAAGATTTATGAGAAGTTTGTTTGAGGATGTGTTCGGTAGAGGATGCTGATTTTAACAGTGGGGCGTGGGTTAGCGCCACTAACTATGTGAATGCTTTTGGTGGCACTGTAACTGGATGTTTGGGAGACATCGATAACTTTCTTAAAAAGGGAAAACTTGAACAAGTTGTTGTAATAGTGAAGTCTTTGTTCTCCGAATGCTCTTGGAGATTTAAAGTGTGGGACTTGAAGATCTATCGGGTACTAATACCCTAGATAACATTTACACTACAAAGTCCTTGATGTGGGTAGTTATGAAAAAGATATTACAGTAGGAGCTGCTATGATACTTGCCAATGTCTCAGTTTTTTTACTTCCTAAACGTCATAGCATTACTCCGAACATTACAAAAGAATGTGGTTGAGGTTTTCTGTAAGGATACGGTTTCATTAACTTAACATTATTGTTATTCAATTACGTAATGTAATTTTTAATTTCGTAATGTAATTTTCAATTCCATAATGTAATTTTCAATTCCGTAATGTAATTTTTAAATTTGAAATCAAACGACTACTATTCCAACGGATACTATTCGAACTATATGTTTTAAAACGTATCTGTGTTGTATTTTTAAATTCCGTCAAGTTCATGTTTTTTATTTCCGTAATTTTTTTCCGTCTTTTCTTCCGTGTATTTTTATTTCCGTATTTTAATTTGTAAAATGTTTAATTATTAATGTAATGTTTTAAAAAAATTTTTTTGTTCGGTGTCCTCTGCGGTCACCACTACATGTGTTTGGTCACTGTGTGGTCTAAGAGAGAGAAAGCTGAGTTGACGCTGACGTGGCGGTGTCCTCTGCGATCACCACTACATTAATATTCTTTGTTTCTCACCCCGCCACTTCCTATATTTCTCGTTCACTTTTCAAGTCCTTCAAATAAAAACCGGAGAACACAAATTTTTATAGCAAAGGTACCCGTAAGTCATAAGGCTTGTGTTATAGCAAAAAATGTTGTCATTTCAGAGTTTTCTCTTATAACTCAGAATTTACAACTTAACCCAAAAACACTCTCCCTCTAAAACTCAAGTTATAGGACACCCGTTCATCCATACTTAACCTAATAAAACACAAAAAATGCCTTATAACTCGTTTGTTAAGTTTGACGCGAAACCCTACGACGGATGTGGTGTGGTGTCAAGTTACACGTCGCGTTATAGGGCATCAACCAACCTATAACACTCGAAAAGAGGATGACAAAAGACAAATACAAGAAACTTAGGTGGCGTTTAGTTAGTGAATTTGAAATTTCGGAATTCTGAATTATGGGAAATTTCAATTCTTAAGAATTTAAAATTTTGGAATTTAAAATACTTTCGAATGTTTGGTTGATAGAAATTCATAATATTTTGAAATTCTGTCATTATGTTTATTATTGCAATTTTTTTAAGGAGTGACGGATAGGGGTGCCAAAAAACCCGGCCCCGATTAAGCCTTATTCGGGGTCGGTTATCGTGATTTGTCAAAAAATTATTCGGGTATTTCGGCTCAAACCCGGTAAACCCCCCGATTACTAACTTGGGTCGGGTATCGGGTTGGATTTTTTTTTTTGTAAATCGGGTTTGGGTCGACCCGATTGACCCAAATAAATAGTTTTTTTGTGTTTTAAATATAAATTCTATAAGTTTTCTATTTAAGTGTGTAAAAAAACAATTATATTACTACATTTTACTCATATTCGGGCCGACCCGAACCCGAATAGACCCGACCCGAGTTGACACGAATCCGACTAACCCGAATTCAAATAGGTTCGAGTATGAAAGTTTTAAACTTGACTCGACTTTAATTTGACCCGAACCCGACTAACACCCTAGACCCTAGTGACGGATTTCTTTTGATTTAAAAGAAACAACAAAACAAGAAAAAAATACAACAGGAACAACAAGAAAAAAGTTTATAATTTTTGTTTTTCAAGTAAATTAAAACAATAAAACTTCTCACTTTTTGACGTTTTAATTCTCTTTATTTTGACAATTCATAAAATTTTAAATTCTTTTATTTGAGATACCATACACACTATTTGAAAAATATTAAAATGCAAATGCCATAAAATTCTCTAGACACCCTTATACTAGTTGTCTAGTTGACATCAAATTGTCTTAAAGAGCCTTATACTAGTTGTCTAGTTGATATCACATTGTCTTAAAGAGCACGGCACTGAAATTGCATCTAGTCTTAAAAGAGTAACAAAACAGTAAAACACTGACATTTCCAAAAGTAAGTCTATGGACACAAAAATATCAAAATATCAACATTAACAACGAGTATTGAACAACATTTCGTAGACTAAGGAATGTTGTATTTCTTTGCTTAGAAGTAGTTTTTTATTTCGTGGCACTCGATTGAAGTAAAACCTGATAATATAATATGGACTCGTGTAAGGCTATAGCTTGGGGTCCACGACTTTACCTGAGATTTCAATCAATAATAACAAAAAAAATAAAAACAAAATATAATTTAAAATAAAATAAAATATACTTTATCTATACTTTACTATATAAAAGCATTTATAATGTGCAGAACACATTTAAAATTAAGATAAGGAGGTGCAATCTTGACCATCCATCTCATTTTTGGGAATCACATCAAAAAGTGACATGTGTCACCTTTTGATTAAAAAATCACCTTTATTTTCAAATTGAAATATCTTTTTATCAATTTAATTTTATTATGATCTAATTTCACCATATTTTTAAATATTTGTGCTCTTTAATTCAACATACATTTTGTTATATTTATAATTTTTTGTTTTTACTTTTTTAGTGGGTTTATTTTATGTTGATTTATATTTTTTCAACTTTAACTTATTAACTATAAACATGATACGTTAATAACTATACTTTGGAGAGTATCTTTTGTGTTGTCTCTTTACATTGCGAGAATGATGAGTCTAATATGGTGTTGCGGAAAACGCTACCAGGAAACCCAACGAACACATCATTTAAAGTGTTGTAGCGGGTAGAAAGTTACGTAAAAAGAGTTGGAGTTAATAAATTTTATAGTACGCCGATTATGCGCGGGTAACCAACTAGTAATCACAAGGACTAGATGTAAGACTTGGTCCTGGACTAGTGGACTTTATAAAAGACTGGACTAGACTACCAGCTTAAAACTTCAGCCCATAAACATTCGTTTCTAATATTTGATTCTTGCCAAGACAAAATGATGAATGTTTCTTATATTTTTGAAGTTTGCAAGTTATTGTTTGACTGCCCTTTTTTGTGTTTGATTCTTATTTCATTATTCTGATTCAAACAAATGAACCAAATACTGCCACAACCCACAACCATGTTAAATGATACCAAGTAGCTATTGGTTTACTACGCGGTTTAGTTTCAACTTCGATTCAGCTTATGATCATAGCATCTTTCGGTTTTCAGTTTTTAGTTCTAGTTTTGGTTCTTAACCAAAAAAGAGTCACAGTGAGAGCTATGTAGGCCTTGTTTTGTATGACCATTTGACCATAAGCCAAAAAGGGGACGCCAACAAGGTGGTTGCCGTAGAGTTTCACCTTAGCCGCAATAATGTGTAATTTGAAATTAGTCATTTGATGTAGTGTATTAATCGGGTATATATAATTGAGTCTGTTTGATTTACGAATACCAGAAATAAATTCTTCTAATTATCGTTGATTCGAGAGGAATACCCGATAGTTAGGACAAATTCTTGCATAAACTGCACCAAAAAATAAACTTTTGCATATATTTTGGAACTGAATAGCAGATGCATAGTTCAATAGATAAATAGGAGAATGAAACTGAACGGGCCACTATAAGACAAACGTTTGGCGAAAGTTCATGCCATAACAAAAGTTCAAAATTCTCAAAAAAACCGAAAAAGGTAAATAAACTTTAAAATATAATGTTGCATGGCTCGAACACTCCCAGTAACCCCATACTATGTTTTGGTTACAAGGCGTTCTCCTCGTTCCAGGCTTCGAAAACGGTCTGGTCTTGGGCTGAATCGGATTATCTGAGCCACAAGTTATGACCTTTTGATTAAAGGGCATTTTTTCACTCGTTCCTGGGCTTCCAAGAAATAAAAAAGGCCGATGTTCAATCCTTGGGCCTGCATCATTCATTCGTGGACAATTTATTCATCTATGATTATAAAACTATAGCAATTGGTATCATTGTCAAGGTATAAGTTGAAGACAAACCTCTTATAGACTTATACTGTAACTAGACAACCCGTAAAACTACAAATTTTAATCTGTATTATCGTTCTTATGGTGCCTGAAGTTTTTCAATGTCTTGTTAACTTTTAATCATTGTTCTCAGTATCATTCAGACTCATGCGGTATGAAGTACCTCTATCATAAAAGTCATTTGATTGAAAGCATACATGCCTTAGTAAGTTAGTTACGTCTAGCAATGCACGAAAGAACAAGCTATAGCCTGTAGGTCATGGTGTTTGCATCTGATAATTTTATGTGTGTATTTTCTCTGCCACTACGGAATTCATAGCATGTGATTTTTAAAAATTTGGGCCAAAAACCCCAATTCTTTATTGGACATTATGCAATCGTATATTGCCGTTTCTTTAAGTATGTGAAATACTTCCTCTTGCCATTTGTAGAGCCGTATAGAAGATGCGGATTCATAGCATAACTCAAATATCAAAGCACATTTTAACAAACAAGTGTGACTAGCTTTATTCTATTGTGAAAAATCCCTAAGAGCCCCAGGTGTAGTAATACCATAACACCATTTTTTGCCGCCACATCAGCATAACACCAACACCAACACCACTCCCTAATCATAACATCAAATAACACCATTCACCTCTTTATTTTCATAAAACCCCCTAAACATTTATTTCATTTATTTAACAAACTAATCATTTTATTCATTAAATTCAAATAAACATTACAATACTAAAAAAAACACGCACATTAAAAAAAAATCTAAAATTAAAAAAATAAAATAAACACACACACTATATTCACACACACACACAAACGCATACACACACAAAATAAACACACACACTAGTGCGCAGATATATAGTGTGATGCACACACTATTAAATTAAAAAAAAAAAAAACCTTTTTCTTCTTCTTCATTCTCACATGCACACACACTATTCAAACACACACACACACAAACGCATACACACACAAAATAAACACACACACACAAATATACAGCCATACGAGTTTTTTGTAACTTTTCAAAAATAAGGGGGTAAATTAAAAACAGCTATTTTTAGCCATTGGATGGGGCAAAACGATTTTTTTTTTTTTAAATTACACTCCCAACGCACGTGCCGGCCAACGCGATTGGGCAACGACGGTGTGCGGTTAGTTAACGCGGAACGGCAGCCCAACGCCGTTGCCGGCGTTACTACACCTAAGGCTCTCACCAGAGCTTTTAAACAGAATGAGATGCATAATTTTGGAACACAATATTTTACTCAAATGTTTAATTACAAGTTTGAAGAGTAAGTGTATTTAGCTTACATATCAGTGTCATATGTGCCAAATATACAGGCATATATTACATTATCTTTGGCTAAAGTACATTACTTGTAGACAATCATGACTTCAAAAACATTAAATAAACGTTTGCTCCCCTAATTCTTGACCAGCCATCCCTTCTTCAAGAACTCTTTTAAAGAAATCTTCCAATGTATCCTTCCCATAACTCGGGGTATCCTCATCGCTATATTCCTTAGTTTCAGGATCATAAACCAGCATACTTTCCGCAGCATAATACCTCCCAATCTTCCCAAATTCCGCCGCATCTTCCCATGAAGGAAATACTTTCACAAGAGAATCAAGAACCCCAATAGCAAAATCCATAATCTCAATTGGAACCTTAATAAAAAAAGGTTTCTTTCCCGCAAGCTTAAACAACATCTCCCCTTGTTCCAAAGGCGTCAACGCTTTCCCCGGTCCACCAATTGGCAAAACCTTATTAACCATATCCTGTTTCAACACACAATCGCAATATTCGAACCAAATCCGGTCTCACTATCGGCATTACAAGCTCACTACTTCCCATCACAAACATCACTATAAGGCATTTCCCATCTTTAAAAGCTCAACTGGCCACCTAAACTCTTAATATAAACGCAGTGGGTCTAACAATGCTATAACTTAAAACTCTCTTCTTCTCACTTTCCTCAACCAAACTCACCCTCATATTTCAGCTTCGAGCGCTGGAAACTCAAGAAGCGGCTTTTGCACACAAATCGCAGACAACAAAACAAAATGCTTAGCACCAAATTTCTTACCAGCCACAAGACTATTCTTAGTAGCATCATAATCAATTTTCCATGAATCCTTAACACCACCAGTCCTACTAGCTAAACAAGACACAACAACATCAATCTCAACTCCCAAATTCTCCAAGCTTTTTTCCAAAACATCTAAATTTGTCACATCTGAAAAACAAACATTCGCACCATTTAACTTACTTAAAGTCACATCTTTACTATTCTTACCTCTTATACCACTTTGCTCCCTACAAACAGCAATCACATTAAACCCTCTGTTAACCAATTCCTTAACAACAAAGTTCCCAATGTAGCCAGTTGAACCCACTACTAAAACATTGATATCTTTAATGGGCTTGTCTCTAAATGAAGATTTAGTTGGTGTGTCAAGAGATATGGGAGATGCAGCAGTTACAAGACTGAGTCTTTTTGTGGTGTGAAAATGAGTTTTTAATGGAAATGAAAATGGTGAATGGGTTAGTTGGAGTTTGTTTAAGTGATGAGATGATGAAAGAAGGTTCTTTTTGAAAGATGAAGATGATGATGGGTGTAGAGTTGTGGTGTAGAAAGGTGAAGCAGTGGACATGGTTTAGTTTAGTTTTAGGAAAGATGGTGGGAGTGATTCTTGGAAGGTTATTGAGGAAACATGTTTTTCGAGCTGTTATCTGTTTTTCTATCAATCAAGAATCCAAATGATTGGTTGGTATTTCATGTCATTTGTTTGACAAAGGTTACTACCCAAACACGGTCGTAAGACTAAGTTTAGTGGACCGTCACCTCAACGTCAACTCAGCTTTCTTTCTCCTAGATAATACACAGACCAAACACCCGTAATAATGACCGCACAAGCGACGGAAGACTTTTTTTTAAAATAAAAAAAATTACATTAATAATAATTAAACATTACAAATAAAAATACAGAAATAAACGATACGGAAATTAAAAATACAATACGGAAATTAAAAACATGAACTTGTTGGAATTTAAAAATACAATACGGAAACTTTTTTTAAATTGAAAAAAAACAAAATAATGTTAACCACTGTCACTTCCAAGAATCGTATCCTTACGGAAAACCTTAACCACGTTTTTCTTTGTAATGTTAAAGTAATGCAATGATGGTTTAGGAGAAAAAAATGAAACATTGGCAATTATCAAAACAACTCCTACAGTAATATCATTTCCATAACCACCTTCACCAATGACTTTGTGATGTATTTTTCCAGTACCTGAGAGATCTTTCATAGTCACGGTTAGATCGCCAAGCACATTCGGAGAACAAGACTTGACTATTGCAACAACCTGTTCAAGTTTCTCATTTTTCAGAAAGTTTTTTATGTCTCCCAAACATCCAGTTACAATTCCACCATTAGCATTCACATAGTTAGTGGCGCTAACCCTCACGACCCACTCTTAAATATCATCATCATCACCCACATCCCTCAACCAACTTTCTGCATTATTATTTTTGTTGTCGACATTAAAGCCCATCCGGAATTCAAGATAAAAAATCCTTTTCTTTTAAGCTGCTGGGCTTGCTGAACAATACCCGAGGACCAGGGTATTATCCTAGTGGATTTGGGTTGTGGAGATGGTTCAACACGTGTGCTACGGGTGTTAAAATGGAGATCGGAATCTTCTATATCAAGACTGGAATTTCATGGATCATTTTCCGTTATTGAAAATTGAATTCCATTTTGAGAGAGTTGGTAAGAAGTTGTGTGGAAAATGAGGAGATGGCGAGGGGTTTATCTATTACGGAAAAAGTAGCCGTTGGATATTATTACAATACGAAATTTAAAACTAGATATTATTACAATACGTAATTTAAAACTAGATATTATTACAATACGGAATTTAAAACTAGATATTACGATACGAAATTTAAACTAGATATTACAATACGAAATTTAAACACAATACTCCTATTTGTTTTTTAAATGCATCTAAACAAATTTGTGATTAATTTGTCTTTCTAATTTACCCGCCTTTCGAAACAAAGCATTATGCATTTCATAATCTTTTTCAGATTCTTCATTCAAAAAATTGATAATCATATCACGTTTCTCTTGTGGTATGTCATTGATTCCTCGTATGCTTTCCGCAAATCATCTTGAGCTGTGCATGCATTATCATATCACAGCTAAGTTCTCATCTTGAGATTGAGCGAACGTTGCCTCGTCAAATTTGTTTATGAATCCATAGCTTTGATTTATGCGAACGGTATGTGAAACAAACAAGCCCATTAAAATTTTTGTAGTTGCTAGTTTTTTTTTGTAGAATGTATGTGTTTTGTGATTTAAAATTGTATTATAAATGAGATTTTATAGTAAATGGAGGAGAGTTTAAATTTTCTTTTAAATAAATTAAACATTAAATGGAACGGTAATATTTTTTTTGTTTGGACATTATCATTTTGTTTTCGGTCGTCTAATGTGTGAGACCGAAAGATTTAATAAGTCTGGGGGTACGAACGTTCCTACTTGTGCTTTCGTAGTGGGGGAGACAGCGTCTTCAGTGTTTTCCTAGGACGGAACCTGACGAAGGCTAACTCGGTTTCATTAGTTGTATCAGTCTAAGGGCCGGATTTTACATCTTACTTTATTTCGTCACCACGTCTGGCTATGATTGGTCGTTGTTGTTGCTGTTGCAATGTACTTTCATCAATCAACTACGTATTTTGAACTCAAAATATGTTTTTCGTTAGACGTTATTAATTTTCAAATTTCATCAGTTTCATACTTGTAATGACTTAACAAAATACCCCTAAGACCTAACAAGGGTGTGGCTCATACAAGCACACTCTTACTTGTGGCAGTATCAAGTTACCTTGAACAAGTGTGGACTTCGCAGTTCATTATTCGTCTTTGAGCTTAACTTGAAGATCTCTTTCGTTAAGGGAAATCGCAAAACATAGATTGACGATGACACTCACTCTCACATCGGTTAACCATCCGTTCTTTTAATTCTAAAATGGTTACAAGTAGCAATCATCTTTGGTTAACCACCCGCTTTCGCATCGATAAAACATTTTAAATCCTTATAAGTTAGGTAAATGGGATTAGTTGCATTTCATGGTTTCGTTGACTAAAGGTATCCGAATAGTCCATTGCTTTTGGCTTCGAGGGGTGTGACATTAGGCATTAGGCACAGTACGATTATGAACCATGACTGTTGTAACTTTGGACACTTTAGCCATCTAAAGTCGGGTTTAAACTAGTACTCATCATAACGATGATTAGTCTTAAACTGGACATGAATCATCAAAGCCAATTAAAAATAATCTGTATCAGCCCAAATAATCTGTATAATTTACAAAACCATCCATCATGATAGTGCATTTTGACGCATTTTCCAACTGATGAAGGACAATGACCGTGGATTATAACCAGGCCGGACCACGTTTGGAAGTATAATCTATTCGGTCATATTAAGATAGCCAATGTTTGTGATACAACAATACCAGTCATTTGACTGGGGTTGTTTATCTTAATCCACACACAAGTGGAGAAAGAATCACACAAAAAATAAGTAAATTTGGTGACATATCACACAAGAAGCAAAGCAATTCAACAGAGTTCCCATTGATAATGGCCGTAATTTCCAGTCGATAATTTCACAAAAATCATCGCGCAATCATTCTTGAGGAAGAACAGGTGGGGAGATGGTTCGGGTGTTATAAGATCTGCAGTGGCCACATTTCTGCCCCATAATGTGAAAGATAGCTTCTGTAGTGTCATTACAGTCGTTACATAGGATCCAAACCTGCAATACAAACATTTTCTACATGAGTCTGTTTTACTTTTATTGGTAAAATGAGCAGGGTAGTTAGTACCTTCTTTTGTCTGTAATCTTCAGGCATGATAGTAGCTTCAATCTGAGAAAGCAAAGAAAAAATGCTTATAGGAGTGAATGATGATTTCATGTTTCAAAAACTTGCATACCAACTATAGCAACAAGAAGAAGAAACGCATCACATAAAAAGTTTACGTGTTCATTGCTATCATATCTGGCTTGAAAGAAATAGAAGATTATTCCAAAATGTAGACAGAAATGGGAAAGTGTGAAGTCTGAAATTGTTGAGTATGTTAAATTAAAATTGACAAGTCTGAAGGTGAAACAATCTCAAGCTCTCAAAGAAATGGCTGCAATTTGGAATGTACAATGGAAGGTTATGAATGGATGGATAGATGGCTTTGTGCAGAGAGATGAATCCTTTCTTTATAGTGAAAACATCTACCAAGCTTAGTGAGTCATGAAAGATGGGACTACTTCCTTGGTTGGATGGTCTTGACTATTGGTTAAAGGAAATGTAATCCTTCTGCTATAAAAAGTTTCCTATCTCTGGTTTAGAAAGAACGAATATAAGAATAATGATGGTTATCAGTTGAAATCTTGATACCGTCTTGTTTTGACTGCTGGAAATTTTCATGAAGTAGTCTGCAGTGTTGAGGGTATAAGGGCCTAAAGGTGCTAACGGATAGATGGCTAGAATGGTTCTGATGAAGCCTTTCAACGAGAATTCTAGAAATTCTTGTGAAGATTCCCTTTGGTTTAAGGAAATGTAGTCCGTCTCATTTTTGGTTTCCTATCTTATAGTGGTCCTTAGCCAATAACTTGGTCAATCCTCAATTCTGCACAGTATGATCAAACATGCCTGCGGTAAATTCAGGATGTTTGGGAAAGTTATACAGTTGTGGAAACAGATGGCTCTGTATCTTGATTAAGAAAATCTTGTTCATGTGATTCATCTAACTATATTTGGTGTGCTTGGAATGAGAAGCTGACATATAGGCTGATGCATTCATATTTGGCGAGTATTATCATAAAGTGAGTTTCCTGTAATGGTGAAGAAAGTAAAGGATATGGACTTAGTGATTTTTCTTATGGGTCAGTGCATAGTTTTAGTAGTGGTATACTGATTTGGTTAGTATATGTATCTAGAATATTAGATTGTCTTGGTAGTTACAAGGGTATGTAGTATTGTCAGTACTAGCCTCTTATGCTCCATGGGATATATCCATGGTTGCCATGGTTTGGCTTGTTTATAATCATGGTACTAATATAATTAACCTTTTACCCAAAAAAAAGCCTTATCCGACCGTTACCGTTTTAGCTAACTTTTTTGTATCCGTTTTGAGAGTGAAGATGGAAGAAACTTGAACTGGAATGTTTTTTGAGAGCACACAGCAAACTAGAAATAAAATTATCCCAAAACCATTGATTCAATAGACTAACCTCCTCATCGAGTCTCTGCCAAATCCTAGACATATCAATCACTGACTTGGAACATATAGGACACGAGAAACTGTAGAGAAAAAACATCAAAACTTAACAAATTATAAAAGACACATTCATGAATCTTAAAAAATTGACAAATGCTTACTTGCTACGCTTAAGCATTTCATTACAACATTCAGAGTGCATCGTGTGCCCACATTTCATGACAGTAGTATCTTTCAATGAGTCAAATAGGTACTGTAAATGTAAAGACAGTGGTTTGAATATCAAAAATCGAACATTTGTCATAGACCATTCGAGTGGTCACATATAGATAGAAAAGAAAATGAATCAGTAAAAAAACCTCGTAACATATAGGACAGTGATGTCGCATAGAATTTTCTACACATGAATGATTGTTACGTAGACTTAGAGCATAGCAAAAGATCCCTGATTCACAGATAAAACAATAAACGGATCTTAATAGAGGCATTTACAGAAATATATTTGGGTGATGTGGGCATCATAACATAAATGGAAACTCAGTTCCACGAAAAGGTTTCAAATGTGACTATTTTTTATACGTAGAAGGAATCGATGCATACCACACTTTTTGCAATGGAAATAATTCTCACGACCACCAACTCTGAACAAAATAAATGGTCGAAACTTGGTTGAGAAATAAAGAAAGAAATTAATTAATAAGCAGATCAACAAAGTACAGTAATAAATATATGGCTCACTGACCTGCAGATACCACAATCGTCACAGTGGAACTGCTCCTTGGAGGTCTGCAATGTAAAAGCTAGCATCAGTGAAACAAAACAACTCCTAAAAGTTAAACATTGTCTGAATTGAATTTTTTACATAATCATCATCATAGAATTTGCAAATATCGCAATAATATTCCCCCATATTGACACCGCAGTTTGTGCATTGACGAGCAACCTGGATAACAATAAAAACACTCATAACTCAAATGAAAATAAGTATAAGAAAACTCAAATCAATCATTTCTAGTTCAGGAATATACCGGCTGCTCACAGTCACAAACCAAACAAATAACCTGCAATAAACATGAACTTCAATATATCACTTTCAAGTCAAGATTAGTGTTTGGGACTGCATATTTAAGTGTATATCTGCTTGTTTTTAAGCACATAAAGAGTTTTGATTAATATAACTACTTATCTGCAAATTTTATAGTAAGGGGGTGTTTGGGATCGCATTTTCAGAACAGATTACACACTGGAAAAAGCAAAAGCCGTAAAACGCAAAAGCCCTATTTAATACATAACTTTCTAATCTTCTTATCGTTTGTACTAAATGAGTGGATTAACCAATAACGCTGATTTTCAGTTAGATACAATTCTAACTAGAGTAATTGTTTCTCTAAAACAAGCAATCCCAAACACCCGATAAGGGAATTGATACTACTACTTTATTTCGGCTTATATAGCCGGCGTATGGCTTATTTGGTTTTGGGCACTTTTTGTGGCTTATTATGAAAGTTTTCTGCTTATATAAGTTCATTATTACATAACAAACTTATATAAGCCGAAAAAGTTTGAAAATAAGCCACAAAAAGTGAAACATAAGCCAAAAACCAAATAAGCCATAAGCCGAAACAAACACATAAATAGATACCTGTGTTACATCATATCGAACAAGATCATGGCGATCAGCTATACTATCCAACATGTTCTGAACAACAAACAAGGACATAAACCTAAGTCATATGTACATCTATAATTGAATGGTTAAAAGCATCAAACAACAAAAACACATTACATAGAAAGAAGAAGAGATAATAAGGTTACCTTAGCTTCATTGTGACAATGGCGACAAGCATAAACCTCGTTACAACAAGGAGCACGAATCATACATCGTCTCCTATAATGTTTGCATCTAACAAAAAAAACATACTACATTAAATTTAAAAAACAAATAATAAAATAATATATAAATAAGAAATGATAAGAAGAAGATAATGAAAGAAAAAGGTACCCATTACCCTATCTTCCCAAAATCTTGATCGTTCCATTAGGTGGGATGTAAAAAGTAAGTAGTGGTTAGCAAATATGGTTCAGATGGTTTTGGGTAATTGCATCCTTCCAAATCTTTTCAACATACGCATACAAAACACCTTTCCTTTTCGAGATTATTATATACTACTTTCATGACCACTTGTATGATGTATATTTTTTTAGTAATGCCACTTGTAAAGATTGGCTAATTTATATTTGGTTCTCTAATGTAAAATGTATAAGCACTTAAAAGCATATTATATTTAAAGTATAACTGTTTAATCATATATTAAAGTATGTCAATAAAAACTAAAAGTGTGCAAATCAATTGCCGTAAATATATTGTTCCATACTTACTAACATTATCAAAGTTTAAGAAAAGTGATACCTTACGAATTTCAACCAATCAAATATTGTTTTCACTTAAACTACCAACATCAGTCACCGGAAAAAACACTCTCTCATCAAACACATCGCTTTCTCTCTCCGTTTTTTCACCCTGACTCCCTCTCACTTTTCACCAACATCAATGAAACCACTCTTACCAGTTAACTATTTTTTATTATTAAAAACTAAAATTTTTATTATTCATAAAATGAAAACGTTATCAAATAAAAGATTATACAGTATTGAATTAAAAATGTAAAACTACATAGAGAAATAAAATCGTAATCTAAAATGTAATGTTCCACTCTCTTGAGTACGCCTTCAACTCTTGATCGGTAGTCGACAAATATAACGCTTCGTCTTTTTGACATTGCTCCATTCGTCGGATTGCCAGCTCTTCAACCTTGAGTTCCAGCTCCATCATTTTCATCTGCAATAACTTCGTCATGTTCTGACTTTTTTGGACAGAGTACGGTTCGGTGACCGTTGGATTCTCGTTGACCATCAATTTGGCCAACGATTCCACATCTAAGCCAGTTGTTGAAGATGCTGATAACGTCGTCGTTTTCCCTTTCCTCTTTGCTCGATCCCTGATGATGGGACGACTTGGACGAACTTCTTCCACTTCATCTTCCTCGTCCCCAGCCGTGTTATTCAAAGTAAAATTGCCCTCTCTTGACCCCCTTGTGTTGAACGAACTATCGCCGCTTGACTTGTGTCTCTTGCTGTCACACCCCGCCAAGGCAGAGAAACGCGAGGCATAACAAGATAGGCATCATCACAACACATTGATGTCAACAATAGAGAATAACTAGAATGCAATACAAATTAAAACCAAAGTGTTATGACGACACCTAACACAAGAGGAGTCTTGTATTAGGTTATCGCAATCCAAAAACAACAATACATTTTAGACTTAATACATCTCAAAATAACATCATCACAATTCAAAGTATTCAAAATACGAAAGTATGAAATAAAACACTAGATAGATAGACTTTTTATGCAAGATCCTAAGGTCTCGTTAGCCACGCTTTCTATCTTCCTTAACCTCGCTATGCTCACCTGAAAATGATACTTAATAACGTCAACATTACGTTGGTGAGATTCATAGGTTTAACACAAAATACTTACTCTTGATGTGCTTTATAATAATTAGGACATACATGAATGTTAAGCATATATGGAATCACATAATAAACACATAAACAAATACACATTCAGGCTTAGAATATCACTGGCGTCTCAAACAACCAAGCTCACCTAGAATGTACTCGTATCTCATACACAACATTGGGTAAGCATTACCCCCGATCCAAATCCAAACCATACGGGTGGGCGTTACCCTCGATCCAAATCACATCACAATATGGGTAGGTGTTATCCCCGATCGAAACAATGCATACACATATAGCAATTAATATCACGTAAATGTCCAAAACCATAAATCATTTATCACAGCACTTAAAACATTTCAAAACCATTTAGTATCATTTTCACCCCAAGAAAACATAGAAAATGGGCTATGAATACTCACCTCAAACTTCACAAACGCGCACAAAAGTCCAAGCACACTCTACACAACTAATTATCGGGTTACTCATGCGATCAAAGGATTTTACGGACCTAATTAATGTAATCTTTCAATTGATGGAATTACTAATGTCTGATAAGCTTCTTACCATAACATCCCATCAAAGTTCCTCATACTTTATATAAACCCAATAACAATTATTATATCATGTATACTCAATTTCTAGTTTATTGCTATAATTTTAAGGCCACTTACGATTTTTTTATACTAAATAGCAAGTGACCTGCAATGCCTTTCATACTTTGTTTCTAACAACTTCAATGTGTTATAAACCTACTGTAATTTTTTCAAAAAGGTTGGACAAGCTTTACTATTTTTCAAAAATTCGCCAACACAAAGTGTCCAGAAAGTGATCTGATTCGAGTACCCAAAAGTTTGACTTGACCAAACCCACTTAGACACTTCAAAAAAAATCTAGAAAAAATCCAAGGGTTCCTAGACATCAATTACAAAAATGTTTTGATAAGAATTTTGACCTCATAAACACAACCCAAAATCTGTCCCAAAAACTCAGATTCGACAACGAATCTTGTAAACTTATTTTGACTGACTTCCACTAACTTTTAATTCACGAAACCACTTGGGTTGGAAAAGCAGACTCTTGAATTTAATTTTAGAATCAAGAAAATAAAAAAAACCTATTCGTATGACCGAGTTATGACTCTTGCAAGATGACCTAAAAATCTGCCCAGTTTTTAATTCTGAATTTACAACAATTAAACCTAACCAAACGCATCCATACGCTTCTAATTACACACTAATTGATTATTAATGATCAAACAACCATGTTTTCTATATTTTTATAAAACCCTAATTCCACCCATTAAAAAGTTTACAATCAATTAGATTAAAAGAGATTAAATAAAAAAAGGTTATACGAAAAACCTTTTAACCAAAAACACACGATCTTTAACCCTAGATTTTTCTTCGAAAATTTTGATGTTCTTCTTGACTCTTGGGGCTGAATTTCAACCAACAAGGGAGAGGGGAGGAGAAAAGTGTTTTTAGGGTTTAGGTATTGTGATATATATAAAAACTTTTATTTATTTGTTTCCTTATACCATTAGAAGTTTAAAAAAATATGTTCCTTCCTTTTTTACTATATAGCCGGCCCAAACACCCCCAATATATATTTTTTTATGTTTTTATTAAAAATTTTACATCATTTATTTACAAAAAAAACCTGTATTTTATTTAAAGTCTAATTACACTTTAACTTATTTACTTGTAACTTTTAAATAAAACACCTATCAACACTACTTATAATATATATATTTCACTTATCATATTCCCAAATATTACTATTACCCACCAATAAATAAATTATCGAATCCTAATTCACTAAATAACCTTGAACCGAAATTAACGATACTTGCCACATTAATTATTTCAAACGTTATAAATATCATAACGACTAACGAACTGCAATCTCATGATCATCATTTCTAATAAAATGAAATGGCCAAATACCTCACTTCAAATATCTCACACATAGAATGCATCCCATATACCATACCACATAATCTCAAATGCCACAAAATGAACTTGCACACAAACTCAAATCTCTTAACACCTAGTTAGAGTAACATTGATGGTTAAACTAACCTGGTTTGATCATGGTTGTCACAGTATCCCCCAATTAGGGAAATTTCATCCAGGTAAATATAGTCGATTTACTGCTAATAAGTTTGCTTACCCACACAAGGGTACAACTAGCAGCATAACAACTATAAGTGAAGAGAAACATCCAAACTACATGAACCTCGCCCATCATCAAGGAAACTTGTCAAAAACCGTAAGTTGTGTAACAACGTGATTCATAACCTAATCTCGCGACTTATAAAACAAGAACTATCTTAAAATTAAATTATGAGTTGTTACAAAGAGCAACGTTTTGAAGAATCGACTCGATTCGGGTTTATCAAAATTTTTAACTTTAAACAAACCACATAAAAACATTTTAAAATGGCTGCACTAAGGTATGCGAGTATAACTTATGTACCCAATTTAACTAGTGCTTCCAATGTTAACTTGTCTCAACGAACAAGCGTGTTATTAGTTTTCTTGAAATCCTCATCGACCTCGTTCAACTCCCAACGGACTTTAACTATCAGAATCATACTATGCTTCAAAATTTTAACCTCACGATCGATAATCTCAACAGGTTCTTCAACAAAACGGAGAGTTTTGTCTACCTTAATTTCTTCTAAAGGCACATGCAGATTTGCATTCGCCAAACACTTCTTCAGATTTGACACATGAAACGTGTCGTATACATTACTCAATTATTGAGGCAATTTTAAACGATAAGCTACGGAGCCGATCCTCTCAATGATCTCAAATGGTCTTACGTACCTTGGTGCTAACTAGCCATTCTTTCCAAAACGCACTACAGCTTTCCAAGGTGACACTTTCAATAACACTAGATCACCTACTTCAAACTCTAAAGGCTTACACCTTTTGTCAGCATAGCTCTTTGACTATCCCTAGCCGCCTTGAGCCTTTTCGTAATCAATGCTACTTTATCAGTTGTCTCTTGTACCAATTTTAGTCCAATAAACTGACTTTCTCCAAATTTCAACCCAAAGAACATGTGGCCTACATTTCCTTCCATACAATGCCTCAAGTGGAGCACATCGATAACGATTATTATAAACATTGTCTATAGGAAACTGGATAAGGGAAGTCGTGAGTATCCTAACTGCCACAAAAAATCAATCCAACACTCTTAACATATCTCCAAAGTCCTTGATTGGTCGCTTACTCTTGTGCCATCGTTTGAGGATAAAAAGTTGTACTCATATCCAAACGTGTTCCTAAGGCCTTCTGCAATGCTTGCCAAAACCGCGAAGTAAATCGTTCACCCCGTTCAAAAATAACCGACACAAGTACTTCATGCCTCGCTACTATCCCATCGATGTATACTTTTGACAACTTCTTTATCTTATAGTCTTCACATATAGCCAGAAAATGAGATGACTTGGTTAGCCTATCGACTATTACCCAAATAGTATCATATCCACTACTCGATCTAGGCAACTTAGTGATAAAATCCATGGTGATTCTATCCCATTTCCACTCAGGTATCTCTGGTTGTTTCAACAACCCCGAAGGTCTTTGATGCTCAGTTTCTACCTTTGAACAAGTCAAACACTTAACTATACTACGTCAGTTTATCTCTCTTATTCTGGCCATTAGGGAAATGTGGATTTATAGACCCGAATCCCGGTACCAAACCGGAACCGTACCGGTTCCGTACCGAAACGTTTCCGATCCTGGTATATGGTACGGGACCGGGTTACCATGTTACGAATGTTAAAAAAATCGGGACCACTAGTTCGGTACGGGACCGGTACCAAATCGGGAAATTACCGAAAAAAGGGGAAAAACCATCGATTTCCCAGTACCGGTACCGGTACCCGAATCCCGTTCGGTACGGTACCGGTACCACTAATTTATGCTCGGGAAAAAATCGGTACCACAATCGGTTCAGGCGACCTTGGTCAGGTACCGTGCTAATTACCTACTGGCCACCAATACATGTCTCTTAAATCATGGTACATGTTATCTGCTCTTGGATGAATATAGTACCTCATCGTTTGAGCCTCGTCCATAATAATCTTCCTTACATTACCGATCAATAGAACCCATATTCGATCCCTAGAGTACTTACCTTCATCTTCCTTCTTTCCCATTTGTTGGTCCAGGTCACGCATCATTTCTGCTGGCACGTTCTCTACCATGGACGCCTCACCTTGATCCATCAATACATGTCCTTAACACTTGACTGAAAAGTCATGGACATTGCTTGCACTCATTTCGGTTTCATTATTTCCTTCCTACTCAACGCATCAGCCACTACATTTGCCTTTCCTGGATGGTAACGACTCTCACAATCATAGTCACTAAACAATTCAATCCATCTTCTTTGGCGCATATTTAACTCCTTCTGGTCAAATATATGATGAAGACTCTTATGATCAACATAGATAACACTTTTCATCCCGTACAATATAATGCCTCTAAGTGTAAAGTGTAAATAATACCACCGTAACCAAAATCTAAATCGTGACGTGGTTATAGTTATTCTTTTGAATCTACAGCTGACGTGATGCATACGTAATCACCTTGCCCCTTTGCACAAGTACGTATCCAAATTCTTGATTTGACGTATCACAATAAACCACAAAGTCGTCGGGTCCATCGGGCAAAGTCAATATTGGAGCATTACACAAATTACCCCTCAAGGTCTGAAAGGTTTCTTCTTGTTTTATGCCCTACTCGTACTTCTGGTTTTGCTGTGTCATTGAAGTGAGGGGTTTAGCAATCCTAGAAAAATTCATGATAAAACGTCAGTAGTAAACTGCTAATCCCAGAAATAACCGTATTTTTGATGATGTCTTAGGAACCTTCCTATTCTTCACCGCTTCTATCTTACTAGGGTACATGTGAATACCATTGCTGTTAGTCAACCTGTGTCCGAGAAAAACGTACTTCTTACAACCAAAATTCACACTTGGAAAACTTGGCAAACAACTTCTCCTTCTTGAGTAGTTCCAGCACTAACTTCAGATGAACCTTATGATCCTCATTAGACTCGAGTAGATCAAGATGTCATCAATAATAGATGCGGCTTGCACACCTGGTTCATTAAGTCCATGAAAACTGTTGGTGCATCAGTTAACCCAAAAGGCATAACCGTAAACTCAAAGTGTCCATACCGTAACCTAAATGCGGTCTTTGGAATATCTTTTTCATGCACTCTCAGCTGAGGATAACCAGATCGAAGATCTGTCTTAGAGAAATAACGTGAACCTTGTAATTGATCGAACAAGTCATCGATCTTGGGGAGAGGATAACAGTTCATATCAGTTAATTTATTCAATTCCTGATAGTCTATGCACATTCAGAACGAACCATCTTTCTTCTCGACAAATAACACAGGTGCTCCCCACGGAGAGTGACTTGATCGAATAAAACATATATCAAACGAATTCAAAAGGGTTACGAGTTATCAAATAGGGTAGCAAACGAGCTTCGAATCAAAGGCTAGGAAACATACAATGGATATTGCAGATGCAAATAGATACAGATCATATGTCATGAGAATCCTTAAAAGAAGGAAAGAATATCTATACCGATAGGAATCACAAACGAAAGAATCAACAAAGCGTACAATGACCAAAAGAATCACATATCGAATTGACAATGCGTATCAAGATCGATAAATGAGAAAAATAAAATCCTTGTACCAATAATCAATTTTACCCGAGAGGACCAACTAGACATCGTTTTTATAAAAATATTTCAAAATAGTACAATCAGTTACACATATAAATGTATTATAAAGTCGTTTTAAGTAAAGAGTATCATTTTATAATGAAACTTTTTTTAAAACTATCTGTTTAAAACATGGTTTTATAAAAAAATAAATCTAGGACAGTTATTTAAAGGCCGAATTTGTGCACACATTACTTACCCATATAAATCATTTTAAACATACTTTTCATACTAAATTGAGTGATAGTTATATAATGCGGTATCACATCTTACTCGTATAACTTATTTAAAACATACTTGTTATAATAAATAAAAATAAAGAGACAATCATATAAAATTTATATTATATTTTATTCATAAAGATCACATTAAACATAGTTTTCACATTCAACCTATATCACATCAAATTCATAAAATCATTTGTAAAACTTAGTTTTCATAAAATAAAAGGCATTCATATAAACTATGATATCACCACTGCATGACACGTTACCACCTCCTCCGGACTTTGTTTTTTTTTTTTTGGGGGGGGGGGGGGGGGAAGGCCTCTCCTTCGAGCTTGAATGGGATCTTTCCCAAATTATGCTTAAGAGCATTCGAATAGTTTCTAGTGGCGTAAAACCATCTTCGTGATGGTTACCGGCATGGGAATCTGCCATGCGATGACCCACACTCTTCGCGGGGAGGTCTTCGCCAAAAAACTAGGACAAAGGTCAGACTTGGTTAAGTTAAAACCCAAGTTCTCCTTCTCTACCAAAGCTTTCCCGCCAAGGTAGAGATCATGATACATAGTTCCTAGAATCACCCCTTAAATCGTGGGACACCCCCATGATCACCGATATTTGTACTAGACCTAGTTCCATTTTATTTCCACACCTATAAATAGATGGCAAGGTCTCCAGGTATGGCTAAGACTCTCATACACACCTATCTACTTTACATACACTTATTACCCTTAAAAGCACATACTTACTATCACGCTAGAGGCGATTTGAAGGGACACCCCCTGCGTCTCACTTAACGTAATTTCTATTTGTGTTGTCACAGGTTACTTAAGACTTGGCAATCCAGCAACCACCTTGTTAATACAAATAAAATGATAAAAACATTTATGTGGAAACTAGAAGGGAGGCTTGAATAGTTTACAAGTTCGTTTTACGTTTTAAAAGTTTGCTTTCAAAATACTTAGATTCGAGTTGTTTTTTATTTTTATTTGGGGGGGGTTATAAACCAATCAACAATATGAATCAACAAAGTAAATATCTACACTAATACTAAATAACAATCACAACAATATAAAGAGATGAGAGAAGGAACAATCAAACCAAGACATCAAGATTTATAGTGGTTCGGCAACGAAGCTCTTCTTCGCCCTACTCCACTCCCTGAGTATCCTACTCAAGATTTCACTATGTCAACAAGCTCCCTTCAGGCGGAGAAAACGGTTTACACGTCGCTTACGTAGTTACATCATTGTCATCAGATGACACTTCTTCTTCATCCTAATCATATGATTTAGCAATTAGACCTTTTTTTTTCTTGAGGATAAACTAGGAGCTAAGGCACTGGAACTGAGGAGGGCTAGTTTAGCTTTGACTTTGTTGTACTGGCTTCAAAGTCTTTGGTATGCCTTAGTTCAGGTTTGTGTTCAGATGAATGGAGAAGTTTTGGTTGAAAAGGTGACTGATATGAAGGAACTGATGCCTTTGACGAACAATCTCTTACAAAATGACCCTTCTTGCCACATTTGTGGCATTCAGTTTGGTCAGTTTCTTTTGCACTGCTAAACCTTTGAATACCCTTTTTGAAGAACCTTTTAGATTTGGCTAAAAGAGCTCTTGCTTGGTATTCTTCTTCAAGGTCATTCATGTACTCTTGACTGCTTCTTGTATCCTCTTAATCATTGGGACTATCTTGAAAGTCCTGGACAATAGAGGAAGAGAAAAAGGTAATTGACAATGGATTTGTAGGGACAAGAGTTTTCTCTTGGTTAGTATCATAAATAATGTTTATAAGGTTTTCTTCATATTTAAGTTTACCAAATAGAGAAGCAAGCTCGGATTCTTTCACATGATTTGTGTTTCTGAGACTTTGACAAAAAGCTAGCCACCTCTTTGGTAACCCATTTATAAAACCTGTATTTATCTCAAGCTTTAAAAGTTTAATGCCATCATTTACTAGTTCATTCATCAAGGCTTTATATATGGTGAAAGTTTATGTTAGAAATTCACCTTCTTTGAATTTAAAGGTGTTATAGCACAACTTCAGGTCCATGACCCTACTTTCTTTCACATCAGAGAGCCCCTCATGATATAGTATCAGGTCATCCAAGTAGATTTTGCAGTTAAGCAGTTTATGACAGAGTTCATTTGGTCATTTGGAAGCACAGACATAATGAGACTTTTGAGTCGCTAATCTAAGTTAGCAGTTTTCCTCTCCTCAGGTGTCCATTGTGTCTCTGGCTTCCTTTGACCAGATGCCATAGGGATATAAGGACCGTTTGAAATGATGTTTTCAAATTGGGGTTCAATACCAATGATATGGCACATGAACCTCTTTTTCCAATTTGTGAAATTTTCTACCTCTAGTACAGGAGTGGCATTTAACTAGCCACCCTTATATTCAAGAGTTTGTGGTACTTTTACTGCTGCCATTTAAGATGGATCTTGATTTTAAAAATCTTTGAGTCTTTTTTAAATATCCTTTTAAAGGGATTTTATAAACCAGAAGGCTCTGATACCTCTTGTTGGTCCCTTTGAATCTGATATAGGGTTTATCAAATTAAACTAATCAGATTTCATGGCAATAAAGTGAGTTTTAAACAAATATATATGAAGAATATAAAGAACAAGTTTAAAACACACATAAATACTTTTCAACATATAGGTTCTTATTAGAATCAAATAAAGAATCTATGACACACCTTGCTTGCGAAGTAGCAAGGTGGTTGAATGATAATTGGGGTGTTATCTCCTTCGAACTTATTCTCTAACCAAAGTTATGAGAAATAAGAAAACAAACTATTCGATAAGAACTGAAGCTTCAGCTTCATCATTTTCTATTTAGTTTGTTTGAGAGATAAATGAACTCTTCAATGTGTTTCACATTAATTAGAAGTGATAACATTTACTCTGGGAATCCCTTTCCTTTTATAGGCAAAAGGATTAGGGTTTACAAGTTTAACCTAGACTACGTGGCAAGCATTAAATGAGTGGTTGAACTACCAATGCATGTTTGCTTTCTAGTACTAGGTATTGTCCTTTGAGGAAAGTTGTTGTACTTCTATACCAACTTTTAGAAGTTACTTTCCTAAGGAGATTTCTTTATTCTTTTTGACGTAAAGCAATCTTTTCACCGCTTTGTAAACCTTCTAGAAGTGAAACATCACGTTTCAACTTTTGTTAAGGAGATAGACAACGTTCATCTTAGAACTGTCAACCAAGCTGAACTAAAGCTCTTACCAAAAGCCTTCTTCAGTTTCTGTACCACTGCATAAACTGAAGTGAAGATATTTCCCAATCTTCTAAGGACCTGAAGAGCTGAAGCTGAAGAAACTTCAGTGACTCAAACTAAAAGACTTCAGCTTGAGTAATACTTAGGGGATTTTATGTTTAAATCTATTGAAAGACTGAAGGGCTCAAGAACTAAACCCAACACTTTGTATCTCTCAAGCTTAGCGGTTAAGGATTCATTTACATTATTTGTCTGATTTTCCTTATCTAAATTAGCTACTTGGTCAGTCATTTGTTCAACCAAATATAGAACCAATAAATCATTTTGTGCAGAAGAATTAGTAGCCTTAATACTCGCATCTTGTGATTTTTGCAGATATTAAGAATAAGGAATGATATTGCTATCACTATGTGTCTTATTATCTGGAAAATCGACAATATGTGTTTGTTCAGAATACAACATCTCTTGCACATCCTGATTAATCATATCATTCGGATAAGTATCAGGGTATGGTATGAATGCGAGGACATATGCATCACAGCTCGAACCAGCTTCTTGTGCTTCGACTAACATCAACTTCTCCTTGAACCATACAAAACTTCTTGGCCTCTTTGGCTGAGTGCACTATTTCGCTTGATTGAGAAGAAGAAGATGTGTTCTCTTGGCTTGATGAGATTTGATTTGTGGATAGAGTTTTTGATGGTGCATTTGGAGGAAATGGAGATGAAGAAGTTGTTGTCGGAGAAGGTGTGGTGGTGACATCTTCATCACTACAAATGTTAACAAGTAGTTGTCTAGGAGGGATTATGGTTAGTTTGATTTTCTTGGAAGGGTTAGAAGAAGAAGCTTGAGTGGAATTCATGGTAGAATGGTTTAAAGAAGATGAAGATTATAAGAAGAGTGGGAAGGATGGCTTATTTGATTAGGAAGCATAGGATTGAAATGGCAAAGCATGAGGATTAAGAAGATAGATTCCAAAAGTGGTTTAGCAAAATGCAGGATGTTTAGCTGGGCCTAGAGAAGAGAATAGTCAAAGTAATAGTACATAGCAATAATAATACTAGTACGTATGTCTTAGCATATTAGTAAGATGTAGAAATATCTCAAACATGTGTTGAGGTATCCAAATCATCACTAGTGACTTCTTCAGAGGATATGGAGATGATTGCCTGAAGATGCTTAGGATTA
This sequence comes from Tanacetum coccineum, assembly GCA_026074375.1. Classification (NCBI taxonomy): domain Eukaryota; kingdom Viridiplantae; phylum Streptophyta; class Magnoliopsida; order Asterales; family Asteraceae; genus Tanacetum; species Tanacetum coccineum. The sequence goes on from BQNB010029024.1 coordinate 51,923, forward strand.
ACCCAGAGTTTCAAGGATGGCCAATACAGTATATACTTTGATTTTTTAGATAAGGATTGATTTTGATGAGGTGATCATACAGACGATTTAGAATCATTCCATATGGCATTAGAGAGTTTGGTTGATTTTTAATATTTTCAACTTGTTTGGTCAGAAAATAGGCAAAGTTAAAGGGAGTGCTTGTTAGAATGCAATACATCATGTGACATGATGATGCGGGAAGAAAATTAGATTTGTTTTGAATGCCAAAGGCATTTTATTGAATGATTTCATTCCAAGATCTCATATCATGACAAAGCTCTTCCTTGAGAATTTTGTTTGGAAAAATAGTTTGTCCAGTTGTTGTAATAGATTGAATAGTTTCATTTGGTGTTGGAATGTGTGTTTGGTAAGGGGTGTTAGATTCTTGATTAATTCTCAAGGAATCAAGGGATGAATCTTTGGAGTAAGAACATTCTCCTTCACATGGAATTAAGAGAATTGAGGCAAATGACTTGAGTGAGAATTTAAATATTCTTTTTAATGCCTAAAATTTTAAAAAGATATTTTGATCATTGTCTCTAGTAGTTTCTATTGAAGAATAGAATTCAAGCAAAAATCTTGGGCAAATCCCTTCGTAGAGTTCACATATATTTAGTAGTTTGATAGTTTGAAACATGATTTGAATATTATCATATTTAGTAGATTTAGAAGATACTGGACGACCTTCATGAATTGATCTACACTATAGGTTTCGAATGAAGGGTTTTAAGTTATTAGGAAGATAGTTTTCATTTGAGATTGTTGGAATGTATGATTTGGTGTACCGTAGTTCTTCTTCCAACGTCATTTCACCTAATTAAAAGAGTGCCAATTTTAGTAAGGTTTTCTCATTGAAAGAGATATCTAGTGTGTGCTTAATTGTAACAAATGTGGAGTAACGATTAACTCGACCTAAAAATAAACTCCTAAGAGTTAACCCAAACGCTCCTTGATTTGATTTTGCTCATCTAAATATGTCAAAAAATACATATGAATTATGTATCTTGATCTTTGTTCATGAGATCATTATGCACGTGTTTAAAAATGTTTTTAAGTTGTATTAACAATGCATAACAATAATTTTATTGTGCTCCTAACGTGAGTGATTTGAAAATAAAATTGGGGTTTTGGTTCAAAATTAATTTTTCGACAAACTTACTAATGTATGTGAATCCTATGTCTAAGGGAAGCATATTAGTTATACATTATATCCTAGTAGTACTAATTGTACAAAATTGAAAGAAAAATGAAAAATCCCCAATTTTAATTTTAGTGTTCATCATGAACCCTAGACTCAAATTGAAAGAAAATAGACGAAATGACTTACAATTGATGATGTTGATGATGTTAGGAATGATTGTATGTGTTAATTTTATCTTAAATTCTAGTTTTAATGGTTGATTTTGAGTTTTTGGTGGTTTTGGTTCGAGTTCGTCGCTGCAGCAGTGAGAGGAGGTGTTTGTTTTTGAGTTTTAATTTTTTTGACTAAGTGTTAAAGATATGTGTCTGCTGTTGGCGGTCCCATATCGATCAGGGGGCCGCCCAAAATAGGTTGGGGGCCGCCCGTATTATAGAATTTTTGGACTTTTAATTTTTAACACGAATTTACTAGGAAGAGTGATTAATTAATTTGCATTTCGCGAATTAAAAATATCTAACTAGCTTCGGATGAAGTAGTTAAATTGTTACAACGCGGAATGGAACGCGGACTAAAATTGAGACAGAAAAAAGAGAAGCAGACTAATACGATTTATTGAATGTGTTCCATCATTCCTAAACCAAGACGTAAATAGTTAAACGATTCACGTTTAAGGGGTTTCGTAAGAATGTCGGCGATGTTGTCAACGGACGGCACTTTTTCTATTGAGATATGTCCTTTCTGGACATTATCACGAAGAAAGTGATAACGAATTTCGATATGTTTGGTTCGAGAATGTTGCACCGGGTTTTTGCTAAGGCCAATCGCGCCTTTATTATTGCACATGATCGTGACGTCATCGAGTCGAACGTCATAGCCGATAAGAGTGTGTTTCATCCATAGTGCTTGTTGACATGCCATTTCGGCGCTTACATATTCGGCTTTGATAG
>BQNB010029025.1:2516-56111 GCA_026074375.1 Tanacetum coccineum
ATATATATATATATACCCCTACACATTTAATGTGACGCGCGGGATATTTAACTAGGACCCGGGCTCGGGTTTTGCTTGGGATTAAACCCGAAACATATACAATATTAGATTAACTATCAAGCCCGATTCCCGATATTATACTGTTACAACATTAACTAATTAAAGACCGAAGCTCCATCGTAGAGTGACCGAGCTTCCTTGTTCGACTCAATAAATTGAGGCTAACAAATTATCCTTTGTTGACCTGGCAAACTTCAAATTGAATCTGTACTAAGGGGTTCTTTAAACATGTTCTTCAAGTATTTCCAAAGTACCTTTTCAAATTCATCCTCTGGCTTATTCATACCATGTTTCTTCATGACAATCCTATATAGCTCTGTAAGATCATCTCTTGATATGTCATTCAACATTGCTCCAAAGCTTATGTATACCATATCAGTTCCATTCTCCCTTACAATCTGGTATACACCTTTCCTTCCTTACTTAATGATCTTGTAATTGGCTACACTGGGTAATTTTGTAGCTACAGGAACAGGATCAATGGGAATTTTAGTACCTGAAGTAGAATCATCTTTTTCATTTACTTCATCTGAATCTTTAGATTCATCCCTATCATGGTCTGTATGTAATCCTTTCCTTGCTATCTGTTTTCTCCTCTTTCCAGTCTTCTTGGTTGGCTTATCATCTTTGTATTCTTCAATCTTTTCCTCTATTGATTGAGTACCTTCATCATCAAACTTTAGCTTCTTTGCAGTTTTAGTTTGAAGCTCTTCACCAAATCTCTTCAAACTTTCCTTTGTTGCTTCAAAGTTCATGGGGACATAGGTATCCAATTGCTTAACCAAATTTTCAAATTCTGCTTTCACTTCTTCAAAATTCAACTTCTTCAATTGAGTCAACTTTCATGTCCCTTGATTCTTTAGAAAGTTTGACATATAGTTCCTGAGCTGTGTTTGAGTCATAGGCTTATTCCTTTTTGCTCTAGCTCTTTCCTCTGCAAAGAGTTTTCGTCTTTGATTTACCAGCTCTACCATCCTTTTTGCATAATCTTCAACAGTAAGATCCTTTCCAAGCACACTCTCCTTCAATTCTGCATTTGCTTCAAGCATTGCTCTAATAGTGTCCCAATCTTCTTCAATATAAGATTGAGCTTCAAACTGAACTTGAGCCTTCCTTTTCTTTTGTTCCTCTGTTAATTCTTGCTCTTTAACAATCCTTTGAGCTATAAGTGAATCCAAATTGTTTGGCCACTTCTTCGTTTTCCAAAGCTTTTTCTAAAGCATCTAATCTGATAGCTTCAGCAAGTCCTGCTTCTTCTTGACGAATTTGTTCTTTTGTCTTTCTAGAAGCTTGAGTCTCTTCTTCTTCTATCATAGGAGCCTTTCCTTCTCTTCTACCTATGTCTGGAGAAGGTACTGAGACTCTTATGCTATCAGTAGTAACTGGATCAATGCCAGTATTAACATCCAAACTGCCAGCATTAATCTCTTCAATACCAGAACTAACTTTAATGCCACAAGTATTTACTTTTTCAAAGGCAGACTTAACTTCTTCAAAGTCTAAACCAGTACCAGCAAATTCTTTTGAACTCTTCCTTCTCTTGTATCTCTTTCCTTTGTCAACTGACTTGATCTTATGAACTTTTGTTAAGATTGTAGCAGCTTCTAGGGTTATAGGGCTTATGTCTTTAACTTGTTCCTCCCCTGAAGCATTGACAGTCTTTGAAGGAGTAACAAGCTCTTGTACCAAAGAAACCAGAGGATCTAAATCATGAGTCTTCCTCCCTTAAGCCTCTGTTTCTTCCTCCTCAGAATCAGACAAAAGAACCCTCTTGGTCTTTCTCTTCAAAGCAACCTCCAAAGTCTTTACTCTGTCCACCAAAGTGAGGATAACATTCCCAAAGGTCTATTTGGTTTCCTTGAGCTGCTTCTCCAAGTTACCAATCTTTGTCATTAACTGGGAAGTAGTAGCTTCTTGTCTAGGTGTAGGTGGTTGTTGGTCAGTCGATTGTTGTTCAAAGGTATGCTCCATTGGTTCATGTGCAGGTGAAGGTGAAGGTGAGGGGGATGCAGTGGTAGTTTCAGCAATAGGTGTAGGTGGTGCCGGTTGAGATAGAGGTGGAATAGTTGTGGCTTCAGATGGGATAGGTTAAGTTGTAGGTGGTGTTGGTGGTACCACACTAGATGATGGTTGAGGTTGAGTGACGAATGGAGCTTCTTTCTACACTTAGATCAATAATAGATAACATAGCAGGCAACAAAGGTCTTGGTACCCCTCTAAAACCCCTTTTCATGTTTCCAAAAATCTTTTTGGTCAAGGTCACAGCCAGATAAGGGTGTTTGTTTTCAGTTTGTATATCCAAAATCATTTGTAGAAAACGAGGATACATCAAAAACTTTGTTTTTCTTTTCAAGTTTGCCACCATGCCATCAAAAATTAGTTTTGAAAAATTATAAACTCTGCCAGTGGAAAGACAAATCAAAGCAGTAGCAATATTGCTACCAAATTGATCCCATCCACCACTTTTAGAGCTTATACAGTGCAAAAGATGGTGGACTAAAAATCTCCATTGGGGTGTGAAAAAGCTTTTCCAAAAGGTGAAAGATCCGTCAGTAGGATACCCCATTTGCCCCCATCCCTTCAAAAATCTCATTATTTGGCAACATTGTAATCCCTGAAGCATCTGCTAAGTGAAGCTTATCTCTAATAGATGCCTCAGTGATTGTATACTCAGTGGTATCAATAGTTGCATGTAACTCTAGAGTCCCATCAGCAATAGTGTTGGCAGTAGCAGTCTGCCAAAACTGTTTGACTAGGGAATCATAGATAGTTGGATTAGTAGATAAAGCATACCTGAGGTTGGAACCTCGTAGAAAATCCACTATCTCTGCAAACCCTGCACTTTCGTCAGGCTTGCGCAAGAACCCCACTTGATTGTGTTTGTCGCAGTATTTTAATTGAGCCATGAATCGAAAGTAGTAATAAAAGGTAATGACTTGAACTGAAAAGTTACTGGGTTTAGGTACGAGTGAGGTTGTAGATGCTGGTAGCAGGACAATTGACTATATTCTTTATAAAAATAAAGAGGATTTTTACTTTGCGAAAAGGAGATAGCAATAAACAGATAAGTATGAAAGAGAAATCAAACATTTATCTATATATAGCTTCTCTGGTAACGACAATAGCGCCGTAAAAATCTGTAACGGTAACATTTAAACAGTGTTTAAGCAGAGAAAGTCAATTTTCCCGCAACCAGCACTAACAATAACCTACCAGTATTAAAATTTACACTACCAGACTTAACTTTGGTCAACCAGAATTAATTATGATACAACCCGAATTAACTCTTTTTCAACCAGAATTAAGTTTTTACTGAAGCACACCTGCCTTACATCTGCAAATCCATGCTATTCCTGCAAGAATTAGACTAAAACAAAGAAAAAAAACATGCTGCAAGAGTTTGTATAGACAGAATTAACTTAAACTAACTACCCGTATTAATACTACTAACTACCAGAATTAATACTATGAACTACCAGTATTAATACTATTAACTACCAGAATTAATACTACTTAAGCCAGAGTTTAGTGAAACTAACTACCAGAAGTATACACACTATACAATTTAGCCTCCCCTTAAATGTAGCTATGAGTTTACCATCCCAATACTAACCACTAAGTAATTAAACCGTGGTCCATCAAAAGGTTTAGTCAAAAGGTCAGCTACATTTAAGTCTGTGTGAATTTTCTCCACACTAATGAGCTTCTTCTCATAACAATCTCTTATAAAATGGTGGCGTATCTCAATGTGCTTTGTCTTGGAATGATACACTGGGTTCTTCACTATGCAGATTGTGCTTTCATTATCAATGTGGATTTTGGTATTCATGAAATTGAAACCATAGTCCAGTAGTTGATTTTGAACCCACAATACTTGTCCACAGCAATTTACAGCAGCTACATATTCAGCTTCAGTTGTAGAAGTAGCCACTATGGTCTGTTTCTTGCATTGCCATGAGATAAGTCTTTGTCCAAGAAATTGACAACCACCTGTTGTGGATTTCCTGTTAAGGTTGGACCCATCATAATCACTGTCAGAGAATGCTTCCAGGTCAAAAGGTAATTCTCTAGGATACCATAGGTGTGGTTTGCCCTTAAGGTACTTAAAGATTCTCTTCACGGCATTGAGATGTGAAGTCTTGGGAGTGACCTGAAAACGAGAACAAACACATACTGCATACATTATATCAGGCCTAGAGGCAGTTAAATACATGAGAGAACCTATCATGGATCTGTATAAGTGCACATCCACATCAACAGCTTCCTCATCTTTTGTCAATGCCACTTTGGTCTCCATGGGGGTTATTGCAGTTTTCACATTTACAAGATCAAATTTCTTGAGTATCTCAGCTACATACTTGTCCTGAGATATGAAGATTCCTGCCTTGTTCTGTTTGACTTGTAATCCTAAGAAAAATGTGAGTTCTCCCATAGAACTCATCTGAAATCTGCTTTTCATCAAGGCTTCAAACTCATCACACCAAGACTTTTTGGTAGATCCAAAAATGATATCATCAACATACACTTGAACCAGCATGATATCCTTCTTGTCCCTTTTAATAAATAAAGTCTTGTCAATCGTACCCCTCTTGTATCCATGCTTCTCTAGGAATGTTGATAGAGTAGCATACCAAGCTCTAGGAGCTTGATGCAGTCCATACAAAGCTTTGACCACCTTATAAACCTTCTTAGGGTGATCAGGATCAACAAAGCCAGGAGGTTGTGAGACATAAACCTCTTCATCTATAGTGCCATACAGAAAGGCACTTTTTACATCCATTTGGTATACTATGAACCCCATAAATGAGGCAAAGGCTAAAAATAACCTGATAGCTTCTATTCTTGCCACAGGAGCAAAAACCTCATCATAGTCAATACCTTCTTCCTGCGTGTACCCTTGGGCCACCAATCTTGCCTTATTTCTGACAACCACTCCTCTTTCATCTCTTTTATTTCTGTAGACCCATTTTGTACCAATTACCTTCATTCCGTGAGGTAGATCTACAAGAACCCATACTTGTTGCAGCTTAAACTGTAACAACTCCTCTTGCATGGCTTGAACCCAACTGTCATCTTGTAGAGCTTCAGAAATCTTTTTAGGTTCCTCCTGAGATAGAAAACAGGCAAACAAACAATGTGTTGATCTTTGTGATTGTTTCTTTGCTGCTTTTGAATAAAGCTGAAAAGTGCATGAGCTCTGATTTTTTGTTGCACTTGCTTTTAGTTTGCCACGCTGACTTAGGATCACCAAGGATTTGACTTTTCGGGTGAATATTGTGAATCCTAAGAGTAGGAGTAGGACTGACTTCAATTTCTGTTGGTAGGCTGTTGAAGTCAGTTATCACGCCCTCTTCATCATAAGATGCCTCATCAAAAATTCCTGTCTCAGACTTGTGAAAGATTTCGAGCTCTGGCATAGGTGAATCATCAGGATCAAAACTACCAGTATGAACCGAATCTCATTACAGTATTAACTGAAGGTGCACAGGTAGAGCGTCCCTAAATGCTTTAGAGCATTTCTTCCAATTCTCTTTTTAAGCTAGGAATCTAAGGATTATCTTTAAATGTCAGTAGAAGAAGCCTTCTTCTCTTGTTGAGGTTCTGTAAAGATCACCTCTTTCTTTGAATTTGTGAGGAAGATGTCCTTGATTCAACTTTTTCTTTAGTATTCTTTACAGCTGAAGGCACAACAATAAGCTCTACATCCTCATCTTTTTCCTTAGAAGCATTTGAATTTGGAGTTTGTGAAGTACCTGCATTGTTAGTTACTTCCGAAGCACCTGTATGTGGGTTAGCTTGATTTTCCAAAGATACAGGAATATAGTTTCTAAAATCAGTTTGATAATCAATATCACACATCAATTATAACCCTACTCCTTTGAATTTGGGTTATCTTCAAGAAAATTGAACATGCATATTCACTTATACTCTTTTGGTTACTAAATTATTAAACCTCTTGGCTTTATTATTTAGAGAGAACCAAATATGAATTGCCCTTATTCAGATTTTCATCAAACTTGCCAAGCACACTAAGAGTATCTAAAATTGTACTTGACACCAAAAGGTCTGATGTAGCTAATATTGGTTTGTTTTTTTTTTATTTTTTTTTTTTTTTTTTTTTATTTTTTTATGGCCAAACAAAAGCTCATAAGGAGTTTTGTTTTGAGGTTTAGTCACTCTTACCCTATTAAAAATATAGCAAGCAGTACTAACTGCTTCTGCCCAAAAAGTAGTTGGTAAGAGTGAGTTTGTTAGGCTAAGTTATAGCAGCATCATTAGGGTCCTGTTCATTCTTTCAGCAACTCCATTCTGTTGTGGAGTTCTGGCATTGCTATACTCTTATTTTATTCCTATTTTTCCACAAAATTCAAGCATATCTCTATTCTTAAATTCAGTGCCATTATTTGATCTAATGATTTTAACCCTATGACTAAGCTGGTTTTTAATTTGCCTAATGAAGTTCTGAAGAATGCCACTAGTTTCATCCTTAGAGGCTAAAAAGAATACCCAACTAAATCTGGTATAATCATTGGTAGTTACAAGGCAATAACTTGCATGATTAATTCTTTTTACAGAAGTAGGTCCAAAAAGATCCATATGCAAGGTGTGTAATGGCTCAGTGGTTAATCTTTCTAATTTGGCCTTGCAGGAGGCCCTGTGTTGTATACCTTTATGGCAGGCAACGCATGTATGGTCATTTCTGAAAACCTTGGAAGGTAGACCTCTTAGAAGGTTTCCCTTCCCAAGTTTGTTTAGGTTTTTAAAATTGATATGACCTAACCTTTTGTGCCATAATTTAGATTCATTAGATGTGGCTTTAGCAATCAAACGGGCAAAAACTTTTGTAGGAGTAGGTGTCTTCATATCAAAACTGTACATATTGTGATGTCTAGGGACCTTTAGAAGTATCTGATTTTCATCAGGCATCTTAAATTCAGAAGACACAACAAGACATTCAGTTTCAGTAAAAAGAACCTTGTGCTGCTTATCACATATTTGTGATATGGAGAAAAGGTTAAAATGCCCTAATTCTTTTACAAAAGATACACTATCAAAATCTAGATTACCAACTCTTATCTTTCCTTTACCAGATATGTAGCCTTTGCTACCTCCAAAGGTAACAAATCCACCATTGAATTCTTCAAAATCCTCCAGTTGATCCTTGTTACCTGTCATGTGCCCTGAGCATCCACTATCAAATATACCTTTATCTACCATGTTCTTCAGTGGATGATCCTGCACATGAAAAAGAGAAATTAGTTTCTCTTAGGGACCCAGGCCTTTACAGGCTTGGGTCTGCCTTGTGGACCTTTAGCATGCACAGTTCTAATAAAAGTTGGTCCACTGTCACAATTGGAGTTTGGTTTAGAGTTCCTCCAATTATAACCTGCTGAGGTTTTAACAGCAGATCCTTAATTTCCCTTTACAGCATGAGAATGAGACATTTGTGCTATAGTTTTTGCAAAGGGTCTTCTTACAGATGAATATGATTTAGAAAAATGCCTTCTTTGATTAAATTAATTCACCTGTGGTCTTTTAGGACGAAAACTGTTTGATGTCTTGGTAGGCACTGGTTGTCTAGATCTAACGGTATTAACATTAGTATTAACAGTATTAACTCTAGGCCTAACAGAATTAATATTTGTCCTACCAGTATTAATATTAGACCTAACAAAATTTGTGTTTGGCCTACCAGTATTAAGTTGTACTGATCTAGGAACAAATTTATTAGAATGATTAACCCTGTTTGCATTTGTCCATACTGGTTTTGCCACCCCATTACCAGTATTAAAAACCCTTTGTTTCTTAACCTCAGCCTCTTTTGCCATTTTCTTTTCATAATAGTCACAATCTTTAATCAAATGACTTAGACTACCACAAACAAAACATTTCTTCTTTGTGAAAGAGTAACCTTCCCCTAGTTCTCTTTCCACCATAGCATTCCAATTCTTCCTGTTAACTTTAGGTGTTGCTTGATCTTTGACTGGTTGCCTAGGAGTTTTTATGTGTGAAACACAACTAGGTTCAACCTCTTTTGATTTTGAAGCAGACACACCTTTTTCATTTGTTGTTATAGGTGTAGACACATACACTTCTGGAGGTACTCTTGAAATCTCAGATTCAGGATCAACAGAATGTTCAGAGGAAGTTCCAATAGATCCTGCACTGTCATTAGATTGACAGGTAGAATATTCACTGGTTCTATCATCTGTTACACTGGGTTCAGGCTCTTGAGGTCCCTTTTTACCATAAACATATAAAGACTCATCTATTTCTTCTTGAGGTGTAGGAGTATAATCTCCACTTAAAGGATGTGGAACACCTTTAAAATCATTAGTTTTTATAAATCTACTGTACAAAGGTTTTCCAACTGAGTCCTCTTCTGAACAATTAAAAACAGAAAAATTCATTTCTTCCTCATAACTTAGAACCTCATTGTTTGATTGTATTTCATACCCTAAGCCAACTTTACTATTTGAACTCATGCCAGAATTAATTAATCTCCAAAGATTCTTGGAAGAATCTTTCCATGAATCTAATGTTTTCTGCAATTGTTCCTTTTCTTTTACAGCTTTCATTCCAATCCTCCTATATTTTTTAAGCTTTTCATCTTTTTCATATATTTCATTTGCCTGAAATGTAAGCTTTTCATTTAGAGAAAGTTGCTGTTTTTGAAAAGTAACAAGTTGAGCTTCTAGTTTCTTAACAGCTTGACTATAGGCAAGTATTTGTGCTTCTTGATCACCTAACTGATTCATTTGTTCATCACACAGTGTTTTAAGGGTATTGTATGAATCAATGCAAGTTTTAGAACACAAAGATACCTCATTACTTGAGCTGATAGCCATAAGTGCATGATTTGTCTCTTCAACTTCAGTATGTTCTCCCCAATTGACAATCCCATCATCCATTGTCAGCAAGCCCATCTGATTCTTCTCTTGCTTCCCAGCTTCTTGATGTTGATAAAATGAGTCTCTCTTCTTCTTTCCATCATGTGTCCCCTTTGCTGTACATTCCCTAGCAAAGTGACCAGTGTTGTGACAATTGAAGCATTCAAGCTTCTTTTTGTCAAAGCCAACAGGTGTTTTTCCATCCACACGAACTCTCCTTCCTGTTTTCTTATAGAACTTCTTCATTCGAATAGCAATCATTGCTATCTGCCAGTTTATGTCCATCTCTTCAATGTCCAAGTCATCAATTTGTTCCAGGTCTTCATGAAGCAAGTCCCAGTCCTCTGATTGTTTGGCAAAGAGGGAATAGATAACTTCATCAGCAAAACCAGCAAGAACTTCTTTTTCAGGAATATTGGTTGAAGAAGTAGAAGGAGTGCAAGTACTGTAGGCACCAGTAAAACCAGACTTAACCTTATTAGTGCTGCTTTTGCTTTGTGAAACAAAAGCAACATTTTGAGCACTTGAAGATGTTTTTGAGGCACCTTGGATTTCCTGCTCAAAAACTCTAAGGTTATTGTACAAATCATCAATAGATAAAGTGTCAACATCTGGTTTAGTTCTCATAGTCATTGCCAGATTGGACCATGCTGGGGGTAAAGATCTGAGAAACTTATGATTTGCATCCTCAGTTGATACTTCAGCACCATGAGCTTCCAACTGTGAAAGTAATTATTAGAATCTATCATATCCCTTTTCTAACCCTTCGGAACTGGATATTGTAAATGCTTCAAACTGTTGTTTGAAAACAGCCTTCTGCATTTTCTTTTGCATCATCCATTCCATGAAATCTTCTTATATGTTCCTTGGGAATAGCCATTAGCAAGATATTCTTAGCCTTCCTTTCCTTTTCAACAGCTTGAATTTTTGCAGCAGTTACTGGTGGAAGTATTCGAATAACACCATCCTTTCCAGTTGAAATTCTTTTCTTGGAGTTTCCATTCTAAATTACCTTCCAAACATCATTGTCAATGTACTCAAGGTAATGCTCCATCTCCATAGCCCATATATCATACTCCTCCTTCTTCAGAATTAGGAGTTTGATATTTGAGATAGCAGTTGTTTGAGGAATCACCTGTTGTTGTTGTTTAGGTGTAGCACCAGTGTTTGATGCATCTTCATGATTTGATGCTTCATCATCACTAAGATGTTGAGAGAACTCATCATTAGCAGGTTGAGACATTTTGTAAAGATCTGAAAGAGAGTGTTTGTTTGTGGTTCTAGTGATTCTTTTTACTCAGAGTCCCTCTATTAGCTCTGATACCACTTGTAGGTCCTTGGTTTTGGATCTATATAGCCTTTATAAGACAATAGCTAACTTGAATAAATCCAAATCAACTATGTGAGAGACACTAACTATGAATACCAAGTGCTAATGCGGAATCTTAACACAAGAATTAAGAAGAACAATGATACTAATTTTGCTATTGATTTCTATTAAGCTTCAATGCTTCTATTTAACATTCAAAGGAATGTTCTAATACCTAAACTAGATGGCAAAATAATACTGTGGACACTTTGAAATTGATTGCTTGAGTGTATAAGGATTCTGATACCCCAAACCATGTTTTAATTGTTGGTCATACACAGACAATGGTTTTGGTCCAAGCATAAACATTCCTTGTAATGGATTGCCAAATTTTAAAATCAGTTCAACATTCTTTTTTAGTTTGGCCTCAAGATCTAGAATGGTATCATGATAAGTATCCTCTTTTTCACTCATTTGCCTTTTTAAAATTGAATGTGTCTTTTGTAATTCCTCATTTTTCCGTTTGTAATTTTGACATCTAAATCTAATTTATCTCGTTGTTTTTCGAGATCTCGAATGATATCTCACGAACTAATTGAGACTGAGCTTGTTTATTATAATGTTTTGCCCGTTCATCAGCCTCAAGAAATTCATTGAGATAATTATTATCCTTGTTAATACCCTCCAAAATCCGAACCCTTTCCTTATACATCTCAATCTGACTAGTCAAATGCGTGTTTTGTGTTTGGACTTGTTTAGAAAATATTCGTTGTTTTTTAGCTTCCTGATATGCATTTCTAGCAAGTTTTTCTACTGCACATAGATCAGGAACATGTGTATCTTTGTCAACACTGCCACTATTAACATTTCCCCTAAGAATGAAAATCAAATTTTAATATTGCTATTAATTTGATCATCACCAATGATACTGTTAATAATTTTAGTATGAGTTGGATACATTGGTTCATTATTTTCATCGATGGATAAAGATTGTACCTCACTTATAAATGCAGACTCATAGCTTGGCCCATCATCAGAAGTATGATCAGCTGGTTAAATTCTGGCCATTAAACATATGTTTGCACTGAGTTCTTCAATTTATTCCATCCTTAAAGCATCAGCAAAGAGAAAATCATTCTGCTCATCAGTAAGAATTACGCCAGCTTCATCCTGTTTTGCCAGCAACATTTGTTCCATGAAATACTTCGAGTCACGAACCCTTGGCTTTGGACAATTCCTAGCATAAGACCTTTCCACAAGCAGTTGTAGCATTGAACAGTTGAAGTATTGCCTGAAGATGGAGTGCGTAGCAGTCCATTGAACATTTCCCAGACTCATTTTGGAGCATTCATCCTTCGAACAACTTCTTCTTGAACAATAAGCTCATCTGTTATTCCTTCGCCAGTAATGCCAGAATCCCTGCTTTGAATATCACTCTGTCTCCTTGAACAGATTGCTTGACAATTAATGGTGGTTGGATGAAGCATGAAAGACGATTATTTGTTGGATTAAGAAATTTTGAGTAATGGATTTTACAAGTAGTAACATCGCAGAGACTAGAGGATCTTCAGAATTGTTTGTTGAACATTATCCTGCTGGTACTCATCATCATAATCAACCACAAACGTAGGATGTGTCACATAATAAGATGATGTTTATCTGGATGATGAACCCGTGTGTGCTACTAGATCCAAAGGGTCATGAGATTTTTCTAACTTCTTTGTTCTGATGCATTAACCAGTTTCTCTAATTGCTGAAGGTAACCAAAGAGATCATCAAACGAGTCCACTGTTAAACGTTTAGCAAGACGAACTTAGGTGACATATTTCAACCATTTTGGTTGCAAGCTATTCAGGAACTTTGTGTTAAATGTGACAATTGGAAAAATCATTTTATTTCGTTCCAAATCATTCATTAACTGAGCAAATCGATTGTAGACAGAAACAAGTGCTTCCCCTGGTTCAGCAACAAACTGATCAAATTCGTGCATAAAAAGAGTTTCTCTGTCAACTTGGTTTTGTATAGTGCCCCTCATCAGACATTCAACTCTTTTCTACATTTCCTTGGCCGTAGTGCAAGCATTGACAGAGTTGTAAATTTCATTTGGAACAGAAAGTAGAATCAGATTCATGAGCTCTATTTCAGCATCATAGTGCAATAACGCATCACCTTGTAAATCCTCTGCAGTCTGCAGTTTCGGTACTATCGAATCACTAGGAACGAACATTTGAAACTGATAAGGACCTTCATCAAGTGCTTTGTTAATCCACTTTCGATTTTACCATTTTCGATTTATATATCGTCTAAATCTACTTGCCCATGGTATATAACTACCCCTTTCAAGCATGGGAGACCTAGTCTCAGAACCGGCATCAGCGAAGGATTGTTGATATGTTTTGGATGTCGACATGTCTTTATGATTCAAAGATTGGATCTTTGTAGACGAAAATGAGTGATTTTGGTGAGAAAAACTCCAAACTCGCTAACAGTTGTCAAATTCGACCAACACAGTTCTCGGATAACAAGTAGTTTGAAACTCGGTACACTTCTCGAACAGAACTAAAACTCGGACAAAGAATACTATCAAACTCGGTACTCTTAAAACGTAGTAAACTCGGAAATACTCTAAATCAAAATCGATTAACTTGTTTTAAAAAAATTAATTTAATCAAACTTGATAAAACTGAATTTTGAACAAATCCTTATGATATGGATGAACAAGAACCACAATCTCGATAGAACCGAAATTTATGATGTCTTAATAATCCAAAACACTTAAATCACCAAATTCGATAGAACCGAATTTGATTTCTGCGTGTAGTAATTACCGAATTTGTGTTTCAAAAACCCAATCCACGATACAACCGTGAACTTGTAATTTTTAAAGACTTTGTAAGCTTATTTCCTAGATTAACTCACTAAATCCTGATTCACACTTTTCGATAAAATCGAAAAATGTATGAATACTTATGAAACTCGATAGGCAACTGAGTTTATCAATAAGCACCTAATATACGTTTTCGATAGAACCAAAAATGCGTATATATCTATTACAACACTTTTTTCTACCGAAACTAAACTAATAACGATACAAAAACTTTTGAAAATGTAAAGAAATGATCCGAAACTACTACAACTCCTTTCGAGAATGATAAAACACTTCTGAAAATGCCAACTCCACAAGAATTCGTCAAATCAAATCCAGTAGAATACTCGATAACGTGCAAATACTCGAAATTACTGCTAAAATACTACTCGAAAGCTCAAAAATCTCAACTGAATTCATCGAATTGAATCGTGAGGTTCTCGAACGTGTAAAAAACTCATAAATCGAATCACTCTAATTCTCTAATGGCTTATGATACCACTTGTTAGGTCTTGATTATCTTGAATCATACATGATCATCAATGAAACCTTAGAGAGAATAGTAGAGGAAGGCAAGTATTTAATTTTCAAATATTATAAAATAGAGGGAAAAAGGAAAAGATTATTACAAGGCTTAACCCCCTAATGGTGATTAAGAGGGGTATTTATAAGAGAGGGAAAGAAGCTTCCCTTCTGTTATTTTTCTAATCTTTCACTTCTAGTCCCTAGACTTTGGAAATTATGCTATTTCTTACTTTTAGCATAATAAACCTTATTACAAGCTACATTATTCTTAACAAAATAAAGACTAATGACTAAATATAATAAAACCACATAATCGACACTTTTCTTGAACCTAACATGTTGGACCTTTCAAAGTGTTGGAAAAGGTTGGAGCCGTTGCTTACAAGCTTGAACTTCCTCAAGAGCTGAGCAGGGTTTACAATACGTTTCATGTATCCAACTTGAAGAAGTGCTATGCCGACGAACCATTAGCCGTTCCGTTGGATAGACTCCATATTGATGACAAGCTTCATTTTGTTAAGGAACCAATAGAGATCATGGATTGTGAAGTTAAACGATTGAAACAAAGCCGTATCCCAATTGTCAAGGTTCGATGAAACTCCAGGAGACGTCCTGAGTTTACATGGGAACGTGAAGACCAATTCCGAAAGAAGTATCCGCACCTCTTCACAAAGACCGCACCGTCGTCAAGTGCCATGTCTTAAGCCTTGAGGACAAGGCTCACTTAATGGGGGAAGACTTTAACAATTCGTATTTTAGGTCATTGTACGACGTTATATAATCCACTATTTATTTTTAGTCTCGTACGCATTTGCTTTTAATTTTAATCGTTAAGTTAAATCGCATAAGCTAAAAATTATCATTCAACGTAAACGGGCATCAAACAATTAAATGTTTACGTCAAGCAAGTGTTAGATAATTATTTGGAGTACAATTATTATCTTTGCACATTTTATTTTTATTGGTTACGTAAAGTGTTTACGTTTCGTGATAAAATACGTTTAGGCATTCCCGGAACCACCAAAACTTTTCTACGCTTCAACAAATACCCATTATTATACCCAATACCTAAAGTTTTATAAAACTTCACCCATGTTAACATTGTTATTCAAATTGTTCATAAAATAAACTAACTAAAACTTATACATTACAAGTTTATGCTTAAACATTTAACCTTTACATTTATTTACTTCAAGTATCACAAGATATTACCATAAAATATCAAGGCACATCATAACCTCCCCTCCTCTTGATTTCGTGGGATAATGCCTACCTAAGGGAACCAATAGCACATAATATACCAACTTAAGTCTTGTACAACACACAAGACTCATTAAGGTTTAGGTCCAAGACTAGTAACATTGACCACTATGCTTCCTTAAATCCCTCTCATTGTTTTCTTAGTCTTCTTCAAAAATTTCAAGTACTTTGACTAGCTTATTTGGTATAAGTAAAAGTGCATACTAGTAGATAAAACATACAACACTTTTCCTTAGCAAAACAAACTCAATCTCTCTTGTTTCTCCCTCTCTTACCTACGGCACACAACCAAGACACAAACACAATCCATATAATTTTATTTACCACGTATTCAAGTAAACTAACATCATATCTAAGGCATTCTAAGAAGGTTTGATGGCTTGGTTAAGCATTTTCAAGGGTTAATCAAGAAAGGTTTAAGATTAGGGTTTCATTAGAATTAAAGTTTTCTTTGTATCAGAAGCTTGGGTTTATTATCTAAACTAGGGTTTAGATCTTGTATTTCTTCATCATACATCATACTAAAGTTATCTAAAACCCTTAATCTCTTTACATTTATGATTTTATGTGTATATAATGGTTATATAGTTAATCACCATCTAGGAATATCATTAACTTGTAAAATGAATTTTTACACTAGTTCATGGTTTGATGAACTTTGTCATATGTTATATGAATGTTAAATACATGTCAGAATGGAAGTATAAGTATTATACAAGTGTTGGTTTCTTTATAAAGAGTATATAAAAACTAGTTACATAAAAGGTTTACTTATTAAATTTATAAGCAAATGGAATATGTAGACTTGTTAATGTAGAGACTTAAAAGACTTCAAGGATTTTTAGAGTTACTACTGCTTAGGTACATAATAGAAATTATGCTAAGTAGTTAGTACTGATAGTATAAAAGTTACCACTGCTAGTTACTACTGTTAGTATAATTTAGTACTGTTAGTATACAGTTACTACTATTAGTTGAAGTTAAGACTGCTCAGAGTTGAAGACTGAAATATAAGCTAAGTAGTTAGTGTTGCTAGTAGTAATGTTAAGACTGCTAGTACATGTTACTACTGTGAGTATATATTAGTACTGCTAGTACTAATGTTACTACTACTTATATTTATTAGTACTACTGGTACAAAAGTTTATGCTGCTGGATTACAACTGCTAGAAGACTTACTACTATCAAGAGGATAAAGACGGTTTAAAGAGATAAAGATTGTTTGGAGAACAAGAATACTTGTGAAGATAAGTATTGAGATATTTTTGTATAAGATATGCATAATGTATTTGTTTAAGAGATTACGTTTATGTTTAGAAAAGATTATGATATCTTAGGAATGTATTGTAAGCTGACTAGGACTCCTTAGTCTATAAAAGGAGGTCCTAGGGCATTAGTTGAGAGATAAGTTTTGCATACAAGTTTTCATAGTTGACAAGTCGATTTAGAAAAGCTTCAAGGTTATACCCTAATACTAGTGAAGAGTACTCGTATTATTGATCTAATAATATTGGAGCGTTTGGTTTTATTCATTGTTCATTCACGATTACTGTTTTATTTATTATACTTCTAGGTATTAAGGTGTAGATTCCGCATACACTTTAGTATACATACAAAGTTTCTACAACAAGTTATTTTGGATTTATCCAAGGTAATTTAACCTTAGACAATCTAAGGAATCGATAAAGGATTGGGATCAACAAGTGGTATCAGAGCTTTTGCTTTGAAACTTTGATTTAGAAGTCATGAAATTTGAATCTGCACAGAGTAGTGGTACTGCTAAGCTACCCATACTTAAACTTGGTGAGTATGAGATGTGGGTAATAAGAATTAAGCAATACTTCCAGATACAAGACTATGCTCTATAGGAAGTCATAGAGAATGGTAACTCATGGGTATCTGTACCACAAACAGCATAAGAGAATGGTACTTCTGTTACAAAGATGTTAGTACCCATAACTCCTAAAGAAAATACCAATAAGAAGAATGATGTCAAGGCTAGAAGCTTGCTACTCATGGCTCTTCCCAATGAACATCAACTTACTTTCAGTCAGTACAATGATGCAAAAATAATGTTTGTTGCTATCAAAACACGATTTGGAGGTAATGAAGCCACTAAGAAAACACAAAAGACACTTTTGAAGCAACAATATGAAAATTTTAGTGCATCAAGCACAGAGTCTCTTGACTCTATCTTTAACAGACTTCAGAAGATTGTTAGTAAGCTTGCAATTTTGGGTGTGGTCATCTCTCAAGAAGACTTACATTAAAAAAATTTAAGCAGCTTGCCCCTTGAGTGGAATACTCATGTTGTAGTCTGGATGAATAAGGCTGAAATTAAAACAATAAGCATTGATGATTTGTACAACAACTTTAAAATTGTTAAACAAAAGGTAAAGAAATCTGTTGGTGCAAGTAGTGGTGCTTAAAACTTGGCCTTTATGACTGCTCCAAGCACTAGCAGTACTAATGATGTTAATACTGCTAAGCCTGCATATGAAGTTAGTACTGTTAGCTCTAATGTTAACACTGCTAGTCCTCAAGTTAGTACTGCTAGTTTCAGTGATAATGTTGAGGGCAAAAAGGTACTATCAAAGGATAGGCAAGAAAACTTTCATAAATGCTAATGATATTGCTGGGTATGATAAATCTAAGGTAGAGTGTTTCAACTGTCACAAGATGGGACACTTTGCCAGGGAGTGTAGAGCACCAAGGAACAAAGAGGGTCAGTTCAGAAATCAAGACAATACTAGGAAGCATGGAAACAATGAAGACACATCTTCCAAGGCAATGTTGGCTATAGATGGTGTAGGCTTTGACTGGAGTGATATGGCATAAGAACAGGTTCAGACAAACATGGCTCTAATGGCGTTTTCAGACTCAGAGGTATACAATGATAAAACTTGCTCTAAAACTTGTCTGAAAAACTATGAAACTCTTAAGAAACAGTGTGATGATTTGATTGTTAAGCTTAATTAAACTGAATTTACAGCAGCTACTTATAAAAGAGGTTTAGTAACTGTAGAAGATCAACTTATCACTTATAGAAAGAATGAGGTTCTTTTTAGTGAAGAAGTTGCAGTTCTTAAAAGGGAAGTAGCTTGCAAAGACTATGAAATAAATGTACTTAAAAGTGAGTTTGAAAAAGTTAAGCAAGAAAAAGAGGGTATTGAATTTAAAATTAAGAAATTTGATAAAGCCTCAAAAGACCTAGACAAGTTGTTAGAGAGTCAGATAACTAACAAAAGTAAAAAGGGTTTGGGGTATAGTGTTATTCCTCTACCTCATCCTTTAATCTATAATAGACCTAAAAAGCTTGATCTGTCTTATTCTGGTCTTGATGAATTCAAAGAGCCTGAATTCAAAGGTTATGGTTCTGAGAATACTAAGCAAGAGTCTAACATAGTTTGTGATCAAAAACCAGATGATTCTAAGGAAAATTATAATGACTCTTTGGTAAAAGAACAAGTATCAAAAGACACAAGTAGCTTTGTTGAGTCTTTAGTTAATGTTAATAAAGAAACTGTTTTTCCTGTTGATAAAAAGGTAGAGTCTGTCAAACCTAAAAATCATAAAAAACCAGTTAAAAAGTCAGTTAGGTATGCTGAGATGTATAGATCACAAACTCCTAGGGGGAATCAAAGAAATTGGAATGGACAGAAGTCCAATCAACTAGGAAGTGATTTTGTGTTGTATAACATAGCTTGCTTTATTTGTGGGAGTTTTAATCATGTACAGGCTCAGTGCAAATACCATCAAAGGGAAGGGATGGTATATTTGCAAAGAGAAAGGTATTAAGAGAGAATATAGTGTAGCCAAGACTCCTCAGCAAAATGGTGTAGCTGAGAGGAGGAATAGGACAATAATTGAGGCTGCTAGAATAATGTTAGCTGACTCTAAGTTACCTACTACATTTTGGGCTGAAGCAGTTAGTACTGCTTGCTATGTATAAAATAGGGTCTTAGTAGTCAAGCCTCATAACAAGACACCTTATGAAGTTTTTAGAGGCTTTAAACCAGCTCTAAGTTTTATGAGACCATTTGGATGTCATGTTACTATTCTTAATACTTTAGACAGTTTAGGCAAGTTTGATGGCAAAGATGATGAAGGTTTCTTTGTTGGATATTCTTTGAGTAGTAAAGCTTTTAGGGTATACAACACTAAAACCAGGAGGGTAGAAGAAAACTTGCATATTGGGTTTTTAGAGAATAAGCCTATGATAGAAGGGAATGGTCCAAAGTGGCTGTTTGATATTGATTCTCTAACCCAATCTATGAATTATGTACCAGTTGTTGCAGGTACAATCATTAATGAATCTGCAGGTACACAAGGAGAGCTTAATGCAGGTACATCTACACAGAAAGAAGAAATCAGTCAAGATTGCATTATGATGCCAATTTGGAAAGATGCTTCATACTTTGATTCACCTACCAAGGATGTTGATAATGGTGAACCAAAATCTACTGGTGATGATAAAAAACAGGATGGAAATGGTCTAGATAATGAGAATGATAAACAAGATAAGTTTGAAGATGATAGCAGTACTAAAGAGGTTAATACTGCTGGACAACATATTAATACTGCCAGTCCTGAAGTTAATACTGGTCATTTTAAACTTAACACTATTGGTCCATCAGTTAATACTGCTAGTTTAAATGATCAAGATAGCCCTAAAGATATGTTCAAAATGGGAGCTAGTCATACACTTGAAGTCACTCCTGTTGAGTTCTACAGTGATGAAGATGAACCAGAAGTTGATTTGGGCAACATAAAAAAATTCCTATACAGTTCCAACCACTCCCAATACAAGAATTCATAAGGACCACCCGATTGAAAATATGATTGGTGATGTGAAGACATTTGTTCAGACAAGAAGAATGACAAAACCTACTTTTGAACAAGGGTTTCTTAGTGCTGTATATGAACAGAAAACACATGATACCCTGAATACATGTTTATATGCTTGTTTCCTATTACAGATTGAACCCACAAGCATTGCTAAAGCTCTATCTGATTCATCTTGGGTGGAAGCAATGCAGGAAGAACTTCTACAATTCAAACTCCAATAGGTTTGGATACTTATTGATTTGCCTACTGGAAAGAGGGCCATTAGAATAAAATAGGTCTTCAAAAACAAGAAAGATAAAAGGGGGATTGTGATTAGGAATAAATCAAGGTAGGTTGCACAGGGTCATAGACAAGAAGAAGGTATAGACTATGAAGAAGTTTTTGCTCCTGTGGCAAGAATTGAGGTAATAAGATTGATTTTGGCCTATGCTTCTTTTATGGGTTTTCTGGTATATCAAATGGATGTAAAGAGTACATTCTTATATGGAACTATTAAGGAAGAAGTTTATGTTACTCAACCACCAAGATTTAAAGATCCTGACCATCCATACAAAGTTTACAAGGTGGTCAAGGCACTTTATGGTTTGCATCAAGCACCAAGAGCATGGTATGAAACTTTGGCTAACTATCTGTTAGGCAATGTGTTTAAAAGAGGGAAGATAGATCAGACATTATTTATCAAGAAGAAAAAGGAGATATTTTGCTTGTACAGGTTTATGTTGATGACATTATCTTTGGCTCTACAAACAAGGAGTTATGTACTGGATTTGAGAAGCTGATGAAGGATAAGTTTTAGATGAGTTCTATGGGAGAACTTACTTTCTTTCTAGGATTACAAGTACAACAGAAGGAAGATGGAATATTTATCAGTCAGGATAAATATGTAGCTGAGATTTTGAAGAAATTCAACTACACTGATGTGAAGTCTGCTTCAACTCCAGTTGATTTGGAAAAGCCTTTAGTCAAAGATGGAGATGCTGATGATGTTGATGTACATCTCTATAGATCTATGATTGGGTCTTTGATGTATCTCACAACATCTAGGCCAGATATTATGTTTGCAGTATGTGCATGTGCCAGATTTCAAGTTACTCCAAAGACATCACATCTCTTAGCTGTAAAGAGAATTTTTAGATATTTGAAAGGCAAACCAACTTTAGGCCTTTGGTATTCTAGGGATTCTCCATTTGAATTAGTTGCTTATACTGATATCGACTATGTTGGAGAAACTCAAGAGAGGAAGTCTACAACTGAAGGTTGTCAGTTTTTGGGAAATATGTTGATATCATGGCAGTGTAAGAAGCAAATTATGGTTGTCACTTCTACAATGAAGTCTGAAATTATGTGGTGTGCTAGTTAGTTTGTGGACAAGTACTCTGGATTCAAAATCAATTGCTAGATTATGGGTATAATTTCATGAATACTGTCATTAATATTGACAAATAACAGTACTATCTGCATTATTGAAATATTCTTGTTCAACATCTTAAACAAATAAATATAGATATTAGGCATCATTTTATAAGAGATTGCAATGCTAAAAAGTTAATACAAATGGTTAAAATTCATACTGATCATAATGTTGCAGATCTTCTTACAAAAGGTTTTGATGCTAGAAGGTTTCAGTACTTGGTCTCAAGTATTAGAATGCTTAATCCTTAATGTCTACATCTCTTTATGTTTTTGTAAAGGATTAGTACTGTTAGTCTTGTCAATTAGTACTGTTAAGTATAATTAGTACTGCTAGTTATACTTAAAACTGCTTGTTAAAACTGTTAGTCATACTTAATACTGTCAAGAAGAAAATACTTTGGATTGTGTATTTTTGGCTATGGACTAACACCTGCAGGTAAAGCATCTTGAATACCTGATGTTGAATGCTTCACCTCTGAAGAATTGGTTGAGGGAAAGTTAATGTTTTGGATAACAGTTTTTAACTTTTATTCATGGGTTATGCATAAATATGGATCCTCATGAATTCTCACATGTCTATCTAGTCTTTTCTAGTGTGCTTGTGATGAATAGAGGCATGTTGTTGTATAATTATTGAAGACAGAGTTAATACTGTTATATATCTCTTACTACTGCTAGGCAGAAAATTACTACTGCCAGGCAAAAGTTAGTACTGTTGGGAACCAAAGTTACAACTGTTGAGCAAATTTAAGACTGCTAGTTAAAACTGTTAGTCATGATTAAAACTGTCAGGCAAGTCAAAAAGAGGTCGGGACACTAAGGTACCTCAGTCTGGTGGTCCCCCTATAAAGGTTGGTGATGAGGCTGTCCATAAGGAGTTGGGTGACAGAATGGAAAGGGCTGCCACTACTGCTTCTAGCTTAGAAGCAGAGCAGGAAAGTGGTAACATCAATAAGACCCAATCCATGGCAACACTTAATGGATCAAGTCCTTAGGGAATTGGTTCAGGTAGTGGTCCCAGGTGCCAAGATACCATATTGGGGGGTGTAGATGCTCAAACTAGGTTTGAGACTACATCTAAATAGTCTAATGATCCACCTCTCTCAAGAGGTTACACACTTAGAAGTGGGGAGGACAGTATGAAACTATTGGAATTGATGGCAAATTGTACAAAACTGTGTGAAATGGTGAGGAAAAGAAAAGAGAGAAATTGTGAGCTAAAAAATAGAAAGAGAGATGTGTGCATAAAAACAGAAAGAGTGATTTGGTGAGCCAAAAGAAATGAGAGATTCAGTGAGTTTAAAAAAAATAGAAAGAGAGCTTGTGAGAAGAATTCATTGATGATAGAAGTCCTTTTTGGAAAGAAATTGAAGTTAATGCTGGTAACTCAAACTTAATGCTGTTAATACTGGTAATATAACTTAATGCTGCTAAGCATAAAGTTTCTACTGCTGGTATACATTAATGCTGCTAAGCTTACGTTGATGCTGTTGAGTTACTGCTGCCGAGTTACTTACTACTGTTAGGCATCATTTAGTGCTGCCAGTTCAAGTTAATGCTGCTGAGGGTGATTTTATAAATACTTCGATTCAGGGTTTCATTCGATTCTTTATTCGATTTCAATCATTCAAACACTCTCTAAACGTAAACCCTAACTCAATTTCATTGTTAATCATCAAAACCCATCACAATGTCGACCCTACAATTTGCTGAAACCCACAACATGATCGCGTTCTTGGAAAAACCTGCTGAAAGTAATGGATTTCAGGAAATTATTGATTTTCTGAATGCTAATCAAATCCATTATGCTTTAACTGTCAATCCTACTATATACACATCTTGCATTGAACAGTTCTGGGCAACAGCAAAGGCAAAAACGGTTAATGGTGAACGTCAGTTACAAGCCCTAGTTGATAAAAAGAAGGTGATCATCACGGAGACAAGCATTAGAAGTGATCTTCACTTAGAAGATGCAGGTGGTACTGATTGTTTGCCAACTGCTACTATCTTTGAAGAGCTGGCAAGGATGGGGTATGAAAAACCTTCTCAAAGGCTTACATTTTATAAAGCTTTCTTTTCTCCACAATGGAAGTTCTTAATTCATACCATTACGCAATGCCTAAGTGCCAAGACCACTGCATGGAACGAATTCAGTAGCACTATGGCCTCTGCAATCATATGCTTGGCCACAAACCAAAAATTTAATTTGTCCAAGTATATTTTTGATGCTATGGTAAAGCACTTAGAGGGAGGGGTCAAATTTCTGATGTATCCACGATTTGTACAAGTGTTTATCAATCAACAGCTTGGGGATATGTCACCTTACAAAAAGATTTATGTTACCTCCTCACACATAAAGAAAATCTTTGCCAATATGAAGAGAGAAGGAAAGGACTTTTCTGAGAGAATAACACCTCTGTTTGCAACAATGTGGTTCAAGCTAATCAAGAAGAGGGTGTAGATTCAAGCATTCCTACTGATTCTCAACAGACACCCATTACTACTCAACCATCATCCTCTAGACCTCAGAAGAAACAGTCTAGGAGGAAACAGAGGAAGGAAACTAAAGTTCCTCAAGATGAGACACACCATGATGATAGTGTTCCTATACCTTCCAATGATCCACTTCTTAATGGTGAGGATAGAATGCAACTAACAGAATTAATGATTTTGTGTACCAACTTACAAAAACAGGTTCTTGATTTGGAGAAGGCAAAGGATGCTCAAGAAAAGGAGATTGCTGGTGTAAAGAAGAGGGTCCAAAAGTTGGAAAGGAAAAAAGAAATCAAGAACTACAGTGTTAAAAAGATTAAGGAAAGTTGGTGAATCTAGAAGGGTTGAATCCTCTGATGATAAAGATAGTTTGGGTGCTCAGGAAGATGCATCCAAATGGGAGGAGTTTTGAAGACATTGATAAGGATGCTAAAGTTTATTTAGTTGATGAAACCCAGGGGAGGACAGATGATGCAGAAATGTTTGATACAGATGATCTTCATGGTGATGAGGTAGCTGTGGATATGGCAGTTGGTGATAAACAAGCGCATAGTCCAAATGTTGATGAAAGGGAGGTTAGTACTGGTGTTGAAGATAGTGTTGCTCCTATAATTCCAGTTACTACTGCTGGTGAAGAAGTTACTGCTACCAAGATTGATGAAATTACTACTACCAGTGCTCCAACAACAGCTATTGATGAAATAACTTTGGCTCAAACTCTTATTGAAATCAAAGCAGCTAAACCTAAAGAGTTACTATTGGCTTACAACAACAAAACTATAAGACCCAAGGTAGAGGGTTTGTTGTAGTTAAGAAGCCAAGTGAATTCAAAACAACAAACATCATCTCACAAAGTAATCCACAACCTTGAAAGACTAAAGACAAGGCAACAAAGCAATAATGATTGAGCTTGCAGACCTATGAAAAAGAAAGATCAAGTTGTCTTAATTGAAGACAATGGCAGAAATTTTGAAGCTTAGTTGCAAGATGAACTTATAAAGAAGAGAGGCGGTGTAGGAAAAGGAAGAAGAAGCCCAAACATAGCTTTGATTGAATCATAGGAAATCACAGCTATGTTGGACGGCTGATAGATTGTTGGTCTGAGAGACTCCAAACAAGAGAGCAAGAGGAGTTGATAGATGAGGAGAAGGCAAAACTATTTATGGAATTCATAGAGAAGAGAAGAAAATATTTTGTTGCATTAAGAGCATAAGAAAAGAGAAAAAGACCTCCTACCAAGACACAAAATAGAAATCAAATGTCTATCTATCTTAAGCATATGGGTGGATATAAACACAATCAAGCTAAAGGGCAGATGCTATGATGAAATCAAAAAGCTGTTTGACAAGGAATGAATAAAGAAAAAGTTAAAAAAATTTTTTCTTTGTGGCTATGAATTCAGAGGCTCAAGAAATCAGTAGAGAAAGAAGGATGAAAGCAGTTCTAAAAAGGCAGAAATTACACAAGATAGTAGTGCAAAGAGAGCAGGGGATAAACTAGAATCTGATAAGTCTAAGAAGTAAAATACTGATGAGAATGAAGAATTTGAAGTAGATAATGAAGCTGAGCTGAAAAAGCTTATGGTGATAGTAAAAGATGATGATATAGCAATTGATGATATACCAATTGCTACCAAACCTCCAGTGATTGTTGAATACAAGCTTTTTAGAGAAGGAATAATTGGACATTATCAATTGATAAGAGTTGATAGAAGTTTCAAGAGATATTCTTCTATGATTAGGATGCTTCAGGGTATTAACAGAGAAGACTTGCAGACTCTCTAGTAGTTGGTCAAAACAAAGCATGGTGATAGAAGGCCTGAAGATGAACATGAAAGAGTGTTGTGGGGTGATTTAAAAGTCATGTTTGAACCAGACATAAAAAGTAATGTATGGAGAAATCTACATGGATACAAAGTGACTGTTTAGAAGTTGTTTGATTCCTGTGGAGTGCACTTTTTAAGGTTTGGAAATGTACATATCTTTATGTTGGTTGAGAAAAGATATCCTTTTACACCAATAGCAATCACAAATATGCTCAACAAGAGACTTCAAGCTGATTATTAGAATGAGATGTGCTATCAACTACTCAAGCTCATGGTAAAGCAGCAAAAGGGTCAATGAAGTGTTTGAATGCATCTTGCTAATAGTGATGAGGACCTTTAATAAAGAAACTTGAAGATTCATATGATGAACATCAAGTTTAGGGGAGGATTGTTAGGACTTAAAGACTTCAAGATGATTCTTAGAGTTACTACTGCTCAGGTATATATTAGTGCTGTCAAGCATAACTTAGTATTGTTGGTGATACTAATGAAAATTATGCTAAGTAGTTAGTACTAGTAGTATAAAGTTACTACTGTTAGTATAAGTTAGTACTGTTAGTATTAAGTTACTGCTGCTTGTTGAAGTTAAGACTGCTCAGAGTTAAAGACTGGAATATATGCTAAGTAGTTAGTGCTGCTAGTAGTAATGTTAAGACTGCTAGTACACAGTTACTATTGTTAGTATATATTAGTACTGCCAGTACTAATGTTACTACTGCTTATGTTTATCAGTACTGCTGGTACAAAAGTTTATGCTGCTGGATTACAACTGCTAGAAGAATTACTACTGTCAGAAGGATAAAGACGAGTAAAGAGATAAGGATTGTTTGGAGAACAAGAATACTTACAAAGATAAGTATTGAGTTATTTTTGTAAAAGATATGTATAATGTATTTGTTTAAGAGATTTTCTTTTAGAAAAGATCATGATATATTAGGAAAATATTGTAAGCCTTGCAGGACTCCCTGGTCTATAAAAGGAGGCTCTAGGGGCATTAGTTGATATACAAGTTTTCATAGTTGTGAAGTCAATTAAAAAGCTTCAAGGTTGTAAACCCTAGTACTAGTGAAGAGTACTCGTATTATTGATCTAATAATATTGGAGCGTTTGGTTATATCTTTGTTCATTCACAATTACTGTTTTATTCATAATACTTCTAGATATTAAGGTGTAGATTCCGCATACACTTTAGTATACATACAAAGTTTTTACATAAAGTTATTTTGGATTTATCCAAGGTAATTTAACCTTAGACAAGCTAAGGAATCGATCAAGGATTGGGATCAACAATTGCTGGTGCATTAGTCAGACTAAAGGGCATTACAGTGAACTCAAAATGTCCATAACGAGTTCTAAATGCAGTCTTTGGAATGTCATCCTCGTGCACTCTCAGCTGATGATATCTAAACCTAAGATCTATCTTGGAGAAAAACTGCGACCCTTGCAGTTGATCAAATAGATCATCAATTCTAGGAAGTGGATAACGATTCTTAATAGTCAACTTGTTCAATTCTCTATAGTCAGTACACATTCTAAAAGAACCATCCTTTTTATTAACGAACATTACTGGCGCTCCCCAAGGCGATGAACTTGGTCGAATGAAACCTTTGTCTAGGAGTTCCTTGAGTTGTCCCGACAACTCCTCTAATTCAGAAGGAGCCAACTAATAAAGAGACTTGGCTACCGGCGTTGCTCTAGGGATTAACTCAATCCGAAACTCATTTTCCCGAATAGGCAGTAATCCAGATAGATTATCGGGGAATACCTCAGGAAAATCTCTAACTACAACAATCTCTTCTTGTTTCTTAACACCCAACAAAAATCTCGCTTTCTCTTTCGGTCTCTCTCCTATTACTCTAAGCACCTTGCCATTCGGTAATGGTATCCTCGCCACCTTCTCATGGCAAATTATTTTAGCCTTATAATTGGACAACCAGTCCATACCTATAATCACATCAAAACTCCCATGCCCAAAAGGTATCAAGTCGATGTCAAATACATGACCCTTGATTTCTAGTTTGCAACCCTTAATAACCTTATCAATCTCTACTAGCTGCCCGCTAGCTATCTCAATCTCATATCCGAAACCTAAATTGATGGGTTCTAAGCCTAACAGAGGTATGAAAGTAGTGGAAACAAAACTATAGTCGGCACCAGAGTCAAATAAGGTAGTGGCAAAATGATTATTCAAAGTAA
Organism: Tanacetum coccineum; assembly: GCA_026074375.1. Lineage (NCBI taxonomy): Eukaryota > Viridiplantae > Streptophyta > Magnoliopsida > Asterales > Asteraceae > Tanacetum > Tanacetum coccineum. The sequence goes on from BQNB010029025.1 coordinate 30,203, forward strand.
ACATACCTGTCACAATGTTTGGATCATGGCGAGATTCCTCTGCTCCTAACATGAATGCCCTACCCCTAGCCTGGTTCCCTTGGTTTCCACGACCCTGACCCCCGTTATTAGCAGCAACTTGATTTGGACGATTTTATCCCGGTCCTTGTGCCTTATTCCACCTAGGACAAGCTGGCCTGACATGGTCGGTACTACGACACTCATAACATGCCCTAACAGTTAGGTTTCTAGCATTGACAGGATTCATATTCCTCGGCACACCTCTACAATCCCTTGCCAAATGACTCGGGCGGTTACAGTTGAAGCATATGCGACACGGCCCTCCGGGTGCATGGTAGGAGTTGCAGGTGGTACAAAATAAAGAAAACTACATTGCATAAACTCCAAGTGCTATGAAGAACATCAACCTTGAATAAACTCAAGTGATGTCCCAATCGCAACTAAAATCTTCAATCTCTTACAATTATTCAAATGCCCACACAGGGGACCATAATCCAAACTTATTCAATAACATCCAAAAACTAGAATCAAAACATCAAGCAAGCAAGACTTCACATGAAAATCCACACGGGATGCATCTAAGTCTGCTATCAAAATCACCAAACTACTCTTCTTTCACTTCACCTGAAAATGATACTCGAAAACGTCAACAATAATGTTGGTGAGCTCGTAGGTTTGACCTTAAACCCAAAAGTTGTGCCAATATTTCAACAATGGACAATAGTGCTATATGACAGTGAATATATGCATACAATCCAAGACATAGCATCCCCGCTAGTCAATCACAATATGTCACTTACGCACCTAAAGGGCCTACCAGCTGGAGCACTAATATTAGGGCAGGACCTCACACAAACTTGGGTAGGCGTACCCATCCGCTCCTTTAATCACACAAATACTGGGTAGGCGTACCCATCCGATCCTAAAATATCACAACACTGGGTAGGCGTACCCATTCGCTCCCATAATCATGCATCACATAATATTCACATAGCAGTCATAAGCACATATCTTGTCCCAAAAACAAAACCACATTTCGCACAGATCAATTCAAAATATTTCAAAACACATTTGAGTATCATTTTCCCCCAACGGAAAAACAGTAAAAAGTGAGGCTACGAGAACTCACCTCAAGCAAGTCTTTAGCAACCAAATCTCAATCACACAAGCAAATGCAACGACGCCCGCACACGACCTAGTCCAGTTAATGTCCCAATTTAATCATTCAATTTCAAAACAGTCTTCACGTTTGATGCATAGAGTTTAGACGCGTTGTACAATTACCTAAAACAATTTAGTGGTGTGATGGTTGACGACGCATTTCCACAATCAAAACAATCTCATTCCCCGATAATACATACTTATACTATTTAGAGATAATAGATAAGTAATATAGATAAATATTTATAATTAATAATTATAAATATATCTCGACTAGTTTATTCGGTAACCTTAGTCACTTCAAAATAAATCATAATAAACACATTAGAGAAGTTTCGAGAAAAATTATATTTTTCGTCCTTTAGTGAATTTATTAAATTAATAAAATAATTAATAATATTTTATTATTTAAAAATCAAAAATCATGTTTTTAGGAAAATTTCTAAGTGTAATTTTTTTACGAAATTTTGACATGACCCGTACGCTTATACAACGTTTTCCAAGGTTTCAAACCTTATTTTTCAACACTTTTCACCAATTTGACACTTTTCGACAAAAATTTAAAATCTCAATCTTTAACGTTTACTAAAACGTTTCTTCCCAAAATATCGTTCAATATCATTTCGTAAATACATTTCCACTTTTAAAAGTCCGTCAAAATTCTCATAACTACTAAATATCGCTTATTGGGCTTTAAGGCCCAACAAGGGTCAATTAAGACATTTATAAGTCGAAAATACGATCCAAGTCGAAAAACAAGGTCCATTTACATATATAAGCATATACTTATAAGTAGAAAATAATTCGGACCACAATAAGCCCTCCCATTAAGCCGCGGCTTAAATAGACTTATTGGGTCGTGAGTTCAATAGCTCAAAAATACGTATATTAAGCTTGAAAATAAGCTAATAAGCTACGTATCGCATTTGGTTACTACCATAAGCCTCAAAAATTGTCCACAACATATGCCATAACACAAATATAATCAAAATCACTTTCCTAGTTATTTTGGGAAACTATATGTGGCATATAATCCCAAATAAGCCAAGAAATAGCTTAAAAATAAACCCGAATAAGCTATACAAGCTGCTATAAAAAAATAAGCATTCTAGCATCATATATTATTCAACCATCACGACCACAACACCAAAACTACAAAAACTCTCTTTTTCTTTCTTTTATACACGAACCAAACGCACCATTTTCTTTTGTTTAGTTTCTAAAAATCAATTTTCACAACGATCAACTTGTACAACTAACATCTATGCATCAAAATAAACCCAAAAGGACAAACGAAATTTAAATTTGAAAACTTACAAGAAAAACTTTAAAAATGTAAATTTTGACACAAACCGGACAACCTAAACGTTGTTTAAATGAATACCCAAACACTCGTATGAACCCGGAATATCACGTTCTCAATCAAAGTTGGAAATTTTTTGGTGGATTGTTGATGGTGAGGTCGGACGAACACACACACGCACTTTTATGTGTGTGTGTTTTTTTTTTGAAAATGAAATGATAAGGATTATGAGAAAATATTTCTAGTGGAATACATATATGTGTACAACTTTAGACAAAGGAGCTAAAATTAAGCCTCCCTGTCTCTCTTTCTTGCTATGACCGGCCATGGGATCCAAGGGAGTCCCGGGCCTTTCTTTTCTTGTCGGGATCACTTAAATACTCGAAAAACTCAACCGTAAAATTTACCCTAAAGTTAATTAGCATTTTTATTCACCTTAAAAATACTTTTCCATTAACCTAAAGTATTTACACGACATATTTTCACTTTAAACCCCTTCAAAACTCATCTGGTAATTAACGGACGTGTCATACTCGCTTTTTAGCATTTCTTAAAATTCATGGGCCAAACCACCTAGAATACAAATAATACAATAATACCTTCCAAAAGAGATTATTAATCACAATAAACCACAATTCATCACAATTCTCATAAAAATCATCACCGTTAACACGGTACAAAATCTGAATAAACTAACAAAAGTTAAATAGTCAAAGGATTATATGTGAAATATTCATAACACAAAAAGGGAAAAGGTTACACAAGCAATCTCAACAAATATGAAGAATGAAGCTAGTAGCCTATTATCAAAGATTAGGTTTTTGAACCCAGACTCTTGGACCTTAGATGGACAGTAGTTAGTTATGACAGCGTTAGATTACTTGTAGACTATTTGTTTCGTATTTTTATCTTAACAACCATTAAAAGTGTATCCCGTGACTATCCTAACCCTTTTATATCACCCAATGAACTAAATGTCACCCATGTTGCCTGGAAGACTGTTTAGACCCTAATTCTAGTTGGTGGAGACTTGTGTACTTTCCAAACTTATGATAGAACATATACTATGACCGTGCAATTGAGTGATCACCCTAAAATTGAACACTTAGATTAGTAATGAGAGTTGAGTGTTTTTTATCCCCTTTTCGTGAGGTGTTCGGCTCTGATGTTTTCTAGCATAAGTAAATTTTAAATTCATTTCTTTAAGTCAAATTGGGGAAATCTTTTTATGAATTATTCTAAACGGTTCTACTTGAGGACAAGTAGAAGTTAAGTAGGGGGATATTTAATAACATAAAATAGTTAATACATTTTAATATCAAATTCCCTATAAAAATGCTTACAAATATGTTATTAATGTATGAAAACGTTACTTAATTGTTTATTATTAGTTTTCAGGGACCAAGTAAGCATTTTAGAAAAAGACAAGGGATTTGGATATGGAATGCACTACAGTGGAGAGTCCAAGGTAGTTTACGGCGTAACATCCCCGAAGGATTACGCCGTAACATAATCGAACAAAGAAATGAGTCATCACACCTTTTACGGCGTAAAGCCTCTCCTACTTTACGCCGCAACATTAAAATTTATAAGAGATGATTTATATGAGTCAGCATTACAGTGTAACGTAGGTGACAAGGTTACGCCGTAACTTCATTTTATGCCTAGAAGATTAGAAGCTTACGTAGCAAGATTATGACGTAACATCTCACAAGGGTTACGCCGTAAACTTTTCAAAGCCTATAAATAGAGCCCTCCTTCGGCTCATTCATCATCACTCACTTCCACTACTCTACACACAGTTCTAAGCGGTGAACCAAACCCCTAAGATTCGAAGCATTCCATCAGAAGGTCCAGGGGAGAAGTCACTTTACACAACTATTGTATTTAATCATTCATTTCAACCTCTGTAAGAATTATGATGATTCAATCCATGTTTTTATTCATTAATTATTGCATTGCTGTTACCATGAGCGGCTAAGCACTCCTAGTGCTGGCCTAACCATGTATCTACTATTGTTATGATTATGATTTCTTGTTCAATTATAGTTCTGTTAGATATCCTTATAGCCTTTCATTGATCCTCATGTTTTGGTAGTATAGAGGGTGGCTTAGATCTTGTTAATCCTGATATTAGACGTACCATGTTGAACTTGGGATTAGTGGGGTACTAGGATAGCTTGACATCTATCCCTAGTGTAGGAATTAACCAGATTACCGCCTTTGTCACACTAAATACTTAAAAAGTATGGGAACTCTTTCAGAGAGGGTTAATAATCAGTTTAGATTATAGATTGGTCTTAAGGGTAGTTGGAATTTAACCACTGCAAGCTTGGACGCCCTGCTTGTGTGATTGTAGGGGAATGTGGGATCGCAGAGTAAGTATAGGACAAACCTTAAATGAAAATTCGGGTTTGTCGACATTAGTATCACTAATAGAACTTATAATTGAACATTGCACAGGAAAATGTAATCGTATCATTGGTAGTGAAATGGTTAGGTTAGCACGCCTTTCTCCTTGAATTCTTCTATCTATTTACTTTATTGCATTTACTTTTCATAGTTCTTAAAATCAAACCTAAAACCGTTTTTAAATCGTGACAATAATCAAATTAAACTACTTAACCTTAGCTCTTGGGGCGACCTCGGATTTACCAAACTACTGCACTACATACGACCGGGTTCTCTGCACGTTAGTGCGTGTATCGGTAACGAGTTTTATAAATTTAAAACTTGGTAAAATATTATTCAAAACATTTACGCATCATACATTATTCCTACATTAATGCCTACCAATATTTATTAAAGAAATCAACATGCAAGAAGTTTTCAAAAATCTTGATTTATACTGGTTTCATTGATTTTGAGTTGAGTATAGGCCTCAAGGGTTCAAGGATAAGTGTTATTGCAAGATTTGGTTAATTAAAAAGTTTGGGTTTGGTTAAAAAGGGGTGTGTTTAGTTTCGGCAAAACAAAGGAACAAAGATGGATTTTTGCTTAATCATTCTTCCTTGCTTCTACATCTATTTGTGAGTATTATTAAACCCTTTTCCATATTATTTTTGTATAATCATATTTATTTTAAGTTGCATATTACAGGATCCACTTGTGCATATGTTAGATTGAATATTATGTTAGATGATTGAAAATGGCTTAGATGACGGAGATATGTTAGAATAGGCATGTTTTGAAGTTGGGGTGAAGTGAAATTGGTGTTTGGTAGGGTTTCGGGTTAGGCGAATTAATGCAGAAAACTAGACAGCCATATTCGGGTGTCATAAATATTAATCTGAATTTGGGCTTTAGATTATGATAGAGTTCGTTCTTGCGGTCGTTTCGATATAAAATTCAACCTCTAAGTCTTAAAAACAAAGTTTTTATGGCCGACCGAAATTTAGACGAAATTTTTTAAAAAGATCAGCACTTGTGTAATTAATAATTCTGCGCAAAAACTGAAAAGGGTATTTTTGTCATTTTATGTTCCGTTTCAGCCTTCGACCAAAACATGAAAGTTGTCCGGAACGACGTTTTTAGTCTACCTTAAAGAAACTGGGTCTAAAAGTGCATAAAAATGGCGATTTTGATCAAAACGCAGATCTATGTTTTTATAAATAAATGACAGCACTATTTTTAAAACTAGTTGCTGATACAGTTTTCGAGTGGCGTTTCGGACCCTTTCTGGTCCAAACCGGCCTTCCGCCAAAACATAAAAGTTGTTTATTTTGACGTTTTATACAAAAAGATGTGAGTTTTGATCTAAAAATGCTAGACGATAGGAAAACATAAGGGTAAAAGTTTGTGATTTGTCATTTTAGAAAAATTGAAGTAGTTGCTGATTTTTGTTAAAAAAATAGGAGTTTGAGCGATTTAGTGTCTGTTTGAGCTTGAAAAACATTAACGAATAGTATTTTGCGACTAATAAAATGTTAGGGTGCGTTGGGCGATGTCTAAAAATGGAAAGTTCAGGTTCGGATCATATATATATATATATATATATATATATATATATATATATATATATATATATATATATATATATATATATAGAGAGAGTTAGGATCAAATGAGAAGTTTTCTTAAAATAAGAAGGATAAGAAGTAACTATAACCGCATATCCGAGATGCATCGACTTAAATTAGATGCATCTCTATAATCTTATATGCATTATAATACATCATAATGTGTTTTCTAGCTTTTAATTAGATGCATATACGTATATTAGATGCATTTCATGATTTCTCTTGTTTTTTGTTCTTCTACATGTGTCAAAATCATAAAAATCAATTTGCACCATCTACACATCAAATTAACTTTCAAAACTCAAAATGGTGCATCTAAATGAATAGAAATGCATCTAATGCAAGTCGTTGCATCTCAAATGTGTGACTTTAGTCACTTCTCACCACTTCTTATTTTAAGTTACTTCTCACTAGATCCCTACTATATATATATGATTAATTATGATGTTGAATGTTTGGATAAAACTTTTGGTAAGCAGTGTTGACGGGAAAATAAACATTTTTACGAGATAATATTAACGTCCAAAATTTCTAGACTTTCCAGAAATGGAAACTTTCTAAGAATAGAAACTTTCAAAAATAGAAAATTTTCTAAAAAAGTGGCGTAATTTAATTATGAGTGTAATTCTATTATTAAGAGCATCTAGATAACTAAACTTAGGACGCACACGTAGATTATATAGTATATCTTTGCATATATATAAATATATATGTACGACTTATGCATTGTTCAATCGTACTCTTTAATCCTTTTAATCGCGCGCCACTATTCTAGGTCGCGGTTGAGACTCTTGTCTTCATTTCGCTCATGGTTGATACTCTTGCTTGTCGCTATCATATAAGGTGAGTTCATAGTCCCACCTTTTCTCTTTTAATGTTTTTTTTATAAACTGTTTCGGGGTGAGAATACATGCTCGTTTACTAAGTAAACTTATTGATTTCTACTACTTAAGCGTTATGTGACTATTTTACTAGAGCTTTTACTTGTTTACTACATGATTTTTAATACATGTGTGATACATGCTAAATTGTTTTTATATACACAAGTACTTATAACTGACAGTTTGAGTTCATAGCCCCACATTTTCTCTTCTAATGTTTTTTCATAAACTGTTTTCGGGGTGAGAATACAGGCTCGTTTTACCAAGCAAACTTATTAATTTTTACTACTTAAGCGTTACATGATTATTTTTACTAAAGCTTTTACTGGCTTACTACATGACTTTTAATACATGGTTGCTATATATATGAAAACAGTGAGTTTTGAACATTACTTGTTTTACTATTAGACACAAGTGTTTTTCAAACTGTATGCTATCTAGATTATTGCCTGAATATTATTGCCTAAGTTACCGCACTTGCCATTTAAGTCCCTACCAATCATGAACCGTTAATTGGTAATGTAGCAAGCACGAGTGTTATGGATAGATCTATCGGGACTGACAATCCCCACCTTAAATTTCTGGTCACAAGTTGACCATGGTGCATTTAACATTGGGAGGACAGTTAGGTTGTTGGCAAGCATCCTATATTTCCCTAGGGCACAAAACTAGTTAAGGTTTCGGGGTCATGAGCTTAGTGCAATAATACATGTTTTGGACTACTGAATTTGTTTCGTAGTCTAGTATTACTTAAATCTTGTGGTCCACTACTAAACATTACTTGATTTATTGAAGCACTACTTGGATTTCGGAAATAATACTTTGAAATATTGTAACGCTACTTTTCTCACTAAAATATTACTTGAATTATTTCAACACTGCTTTTACTTAAACCTATGAATTCATCAACATTATTGTTGATGTTTTTGCATGTATTTTCTCAGGTTATTATAATGCTATATGTGCATTGGGAGCATTCGAGTCACGTAGATATAAATATTTTTGAAGGATTTATAATTTGAGTACCATTCGACAAATGTTTTGAAAATGTTTTCTATTATATTTCAAATGGGACCTATTGTAACTCTGATATTTTATAAAAATTATCGAATGGTTGACTTTTCAAAACGTCTCACTTAGAGTCGTTTTCTATAACTTGTACTTTATGCTATGAAGTAGCACCCCAAGTGGTATTCTGTTGCGTTTTGATTTTGGGGGTGTTACAACATCGACACCAAACCTAACAATGAACTCATCCTTTATTGTCTCCAAAATCCACCGTACAAATTTAAATGGACTGAGAAGATCGTTTCAGTTGCTGAAGGTAGTTCAGAAACCACTACTGAAGGGTATATGGAGAACTTCAAGAATGTTTCACAAGACATACGGGATCAACTGAATGCTGAAGTTGAAGCTGTTTAGATAATTCTCACAGGGATAGATAATGACATCTACTCCACATTTGATGCTTGTCCAAATGCATGTGAAATGTGGAAAGCTATTGAAAGGTTGAAATAAGGTGAATCAATCAATGCTCAAGATCTTTAAACCAATTTATATTAGGAGTTTAGAAAATTCACATCACGGGATTGTAAATCACTTGAATTATATTACTTGAGGTTCTACAAGATGATGAATCAGCTTGTCAAAAATCAGTATGATGTTATAAATCATCAAGTGAATGTTTAGTTCTTACTTCAATTACAACCAGAATGGCAAAGGTTTGTGACACTTGTTAAGCAGAGTCAAGAGCTGAAGACTGTCTCCTATCACAAACTTTATGACATCCTGAAGCAACACCAGAATGAATTCAACGAGATAAGAGCTAAAATACTAGCACATATTGCTAATCTAATTGCACTTGTTGCTCAACAACAACCAGTTTACCATCCTCAAAACCATCCTAATCACTACACTCAAAATTCCTCACCTAAATCACAACAAGATGCTACCAGAAACAGAGGAAAAGCAATTGTTAACTCTTCTACACCTACTTATGATCAAGAACCTTTTATGGTTGCTGATGATGATGAAAAGTCAAAGGTGAAGGAGATTGATAAACTCATGGCTTTAATTTCTCTATCATTCAAGAAAATCTACAAACCTACCAATAACAACCTCAGAACTTCATCAAACACCAGTAGAGCAAATCAGGATAATACTTGGTGTGTCGTTGTGTGGTGTTAATTTTATGATTTCAGGTTTTAAATTTATATTTTGCCGACTTAACCAAAAACAATACTTTAACGGGCAATGTACTCGATCGGTGGTAGTTTCATGGTAAGTAGGGTCTCGATCACTAAGAGCGAGAAACAATCTTTTCAATTTATTAATATTTTGGTTATCTAAACTAAGTTAGTTCTATTCTATGTTAAACCTAGGCTAAATCTATGTTAATCTTAAATCTAACGGATAAGGAGGTTTTCAGCCTAAGAGACTGGCACGAGTTTGGTGGTGACTAAAATCTACTTAAGACACTAAAACACAAGCAAGCAAATTAACAGAAGATAGAAGAGCGGTCTAGCCAGACAAGTCGTTATGCCAAATTGAATCTATTATTATTGCGTTAGCGTCCACTGGTTAGCTGGTGATTGGAGGTTCATGAAGGAAGGGCACCCCATACACGCATAGGCAAACGTTCACATAATAATAAACACCTTGTGTTAATTTTTCTAAAACAACATGTATCTCCCTCGTGGGTTTTTAACTATAAAAAGAATTAAAATGCGAGGCTATGAACTCACATTGTCGAAGACCACGAGCAACAGTCCAGCATAAGCACATAATGTATCAACATCGTCACAACTGCGACTATAACTATGCCGCTAATTATAATTGGGCACAATGTACAACCGTCGATGCACACATCGTCACGGTAAAATATATATTTTTATATATATTATATATATATATATTATTTATATACTATTATTTTATATAGATATTTATATATATCAAAACATACATGTGATGAGAAATCCACTTGCGCGACTTAAATCCCAAAACCCTGTTCAATTGAGTTATAATTATTCCTCACGTTTTATCTTACATGACTTGATTGAAAACTTTCTATTTTTGGTAACTTTTTATTTTTAGAAAGTTACTATTTCGGAAAAATTAATATTCTTGGCAAGTTCAGTCATTTAAGTATATTTTAATACTTATTATCTCATTTACATTCTTATGTTTAATCATTACACATCTAACCTTCCATTTTTAGAAGTTTACACTTTTTTAATCACAAAAGTTCCTATTTTTAGTAACACCTTCGTGTAATAATATGTTAAGTCCAAATACTATTTTCATTAGTTAAAATGGTATTTATTACCTTATAAAAAATTACATAAGTTTTATATAACTTGTTAGATTTTTTTTTAAAGTCAACACTTGACTTTACACTTATATTTATTTTTACCCAAATCTGACCCGCGTCAAACGACCCATTAGATCCCGTTTTCACGACTCGAAGTAAAAAGATTTTATGCGAAACGATGTTTCGGACAACATTTTAGTTTTAGCCGAGACTTGAATCTCGATAGAAAATGACCAAAATGTCATTTTTCAATTCTGCTGTAACTTGCAATTTCAATAAAAACGCAGCAGTTTGACCATCGGTTTTGACCCGTTATATCACATTTTCGTGACTTTGACCAAAAAGAGATTTTATGTAAAACGTCTTCGGACACTTTCGAGTCTTCGGGAAGGCTGAAACGGACTCGAAAGTGTCCAAAACGTCCGTTGAAAATCGCATCAGCAAACATATTTTAGCAAATAGCTGTCATTTTTATACATAATTTTTCTAACTTCGATCGGCCATAACTTCTTCGTTATTAGGAGTTACGGGACGTTCAAATTACCGAAACGTTCGTAAAAATATCCTCTTCCACATTTTTACAATCAAAAATCAAATTAAAAATATTTTCGGACCTCGTTTTGCGTGCCGAACTTTCTGCTCGAAAATACATTTTTAAAAACCCATCGAAACCACATTTTTGGCTTCCGACAACCTCAAAATACTACAATAGCCTATTTTCCCACCCAATATCATTTCTAATCTAGGCTAACGCAAGATTCAATCGGATTACATCACATGCATTTATCGAAACAATTATAAAACTAGTAAATAAACGCTTACAATGCTATATTAAGCACTTCTTTTAAACCGAAACTTCAAGAATCAAACCCGGATTCTAACTCCAAAAAAACTTGTTGCATGCTATATGTTTATTGGATAGCTGCGTAGAAAATGCGTGGGGATTCAGAAATATAGATTGATCGTGTGACATGTCATTGTTCGCGACACGGCGGTTTCCGGCGGCGGCGATGGCGGTTTCCGGCGCCGGAAAACTTTTCCGGTGGTGGTCATGGTGGCCGGTTGGTGAAACACACACACTACACACTTCCGTATCACTAGATCCAGTTGAATGATAGGTCACATACAAAAGCACGTAAACAAGTATAAATTGATAAACATAAACAAGCAATCAACGATAAATTAAGCAATCAAGATAAACAAACCAGACATTAAGATCTTCATAATAATGGCTAATACCCGAAGGTATTAGCCTTCAAACGTCATAATCAACACAAGAGTAATAATTTAGCCAAGCTAAACTAACCGAGTTAACGAATGATACCAAAAACTAAACGATTACAAGAGTATAAGAGATTACAAGTTGTTTCCTATGGAATTGATTAAGTTACAAGACCACTTCTGATCTTCTTTTCCTCTGAAAATTGACTTTTATAGTTTAGGTATCGAAAATATGATTTAACACACTTAAAACTCGTTTTTGAGTTTTCTATTTATAAGGTCTGGAAAAAGGTCGATACGGCGTATTAGGGGTTTCTTGGAGTAGGGACCACGTTTGATATCTTCCAGAATATTCACATTCTATAACTTGAATACGGCGTATAGGATTCTCTGGATACAGCGTATTGATCTTGTTTCCTTCGTGGTCTTTAGTGAAGTACAGGGACAAATACGCCGTATCTTCCTTGATGGATACGGCGTATTGGATGTCAGAACAGTAATCTTTAAATATCTTCGTTTAAGCTCCAAAATGCGTGTCTTTTAGTTAACTTTCACCAAGTACTCAATAATTACTGCAATTCTCAATACAAACGATTAAGTAACAATTCTTTGCAATAATTATACAAAATGGGTTAATTACATGGGATAAATGGTGCTATAAAAGTGACGTTATTTGATGTCATCAATACTCTAAGGATTTATAGAGGCACTGGGTATGATAATCAGAAGGTAGTTAATGTTGTTGGGGCTAGGGAGAATGTAGGTACACATGTGGTGCAACAGTCTAGGATTAAGTGTTATAATTGCAAAGAATATAGGCTTGTAGCAAAGGAATGTCAGAAACCAAAATGGACAAAGGATGCAACTTATCACAAGGAGAAGATGCTATTCTGTAAGCAATAGGAAGCTGGATTTCAGTTGAATGCAGAGCAAGCTGATTGAAGGGATGACACTGATAATGAACCTGACGATCAGGAATTGGAAGCACATTATATGTACATAGCACAAATTCAAGAGGTTACTCCAGATGTTGCTGACAATTATGGACCCATCTTTGATATCGAGTCGTTGCTAAAGGTACAAAATGATGATGATAACTATAATGTGTTTGCCAATGACCGAGAACATCATGTGCAACCTGAATCTATTAATGACACATATCTAGAGGAACAAAGTGATACTCACATCGCTATTAATTCATTAGATATGAGTACTAACGGAGAAACGGTTGACCAGGATGATGATGATCTTGCTAAAGAACGTGATTTGCTTGCTTCTTTAATTAAAAAACTAAAATGTGAAATTGATGACAGCAAAAACCGTAATAAATTTTTGGAATCATCAAACAAGACTTTAGTTGATAAATTGAAAGGTGAAATTGAGGATTTTAAAATCAAAAACAAAAGTTTAGAATTATCAAATAACCATTTCAAAGAAGCAAACAATGAGCTGTCAAAGACAAATCAATTGATGTTCAAAGATCTCAAAAAGTTCTAAGATGAACTTGAAAAGCGTCATGATGTGTATGCGTCAAAGGTGGAAATTGATTTTGCAAAAGCTAAAGGAGATTTAATGTCATACAAAATGGAATCTCAAAATTCCTATAATGAATATACTCGAAAGATAAATGATTTAAATCAAATGATTTCTGAAATAAAAAAGGAGCTCTTTGCACATCAAGAAACCATCTCCATAATGTCACAAGAAAAAGAGGCTCATAATAAGTTTTACAAAACTCATAAAGATAAAAAAAATTGAAAAGGTCATTGCTTTAGAAAACAAGTCAAGGTTTGGGATGATATTGTATATAAAACCGGTCAATCAGTTCAAACAAAGAATATGCTTAATTGTAATTGTAAAACGATTTTTGTTAAACCCGTGTTCCTCAAGAAAGATCAAAGAGCGAATCTTCGTCTGTATGATATAGGTTGTATGATATAGGTTGCTATAATGATAATCTTGCTTTAATGTTAGCTCCTGAATCTGACTATACGATTCATCTTGCCCAAGAAAGTCGATCAAAATTAAGTGATTTAATCAGACCTTTTGATTATAACAAGTTGAATAATCTTTATTATTAGTTCGTTCCACAACGTGAAAAGTAGCCTGAAAAGAGATTTTATTCAGAATGATCAAAAATGAGTCATACACCTGCCAAGAATGAAAATTCAAAAGAGTCTTTTAATAAACAAACAACTTTGTTAGAAAAACAGATGGATGAATCCATTCCGTGGGATAAAAAATGTAAAAGCTTTAAAGAACTTTTCAAAATTAAAAGTAGTGTTGACACGATTTTTAATGGAGTGGAACGTTGCAAACAAACAATCGCTAAAAGAATATATTTTGGTCACATAGATCCACTCATTCAAAATACAATCGAAGGAAATTTTTTGTCCCCAAATTCGAAAAATCAATGCTGATTTAGAAAAATTTAACCTGTGTTTGAAAAAGGAAATGGTTGATGATTTGAGATACTTTAATTCTCTTGAAAACGAAATAGAGTCTCTTCAATCTCAACTAGTTACTCAAAGAACATAGTTTTTGATTGAAATCGATCGACTTTCCAGGGAATATTATTATGCTGATCACATGAATGCTATACTTGGTGTGTATACTACTCTCGATGAATCACTGATTTACAATGTTATTATGTGGACCAAGTTGTCAAATGTGAACGTCTTGAAAAAGAGCATTCAAAAAGTAATACAAAGTTAAAGTCAGGTACCACAAATAATGTGTCCAATGATTTTTCAAAACCAGTCACTTTACAGATTTTGCCTCAGAATGTGAAGTCAATTCTAAAGAACACTAATGTGATTGCACCAGGAATATATAAAGTGCAAACAAAGCCTAATCAAACTAGAAGACCGCAGTTGCCTTAAGACATTAGGAAAACTAACAAACGCGTGTCTTTCTCTACAGGAGTAATTTCCACTACTAGTGTTAGCAGACCATAGCTTAAGAGCAATTAATTGGAAGATCAAGTCTTGCATAACAATAGTGAAAGGAAGAAACAAGTAGAAGACCACCGTAGGAATATTAAGTCTCCAATAATAAAACGTCTATAACTGCGTGTAATCACAGTTTGAATGCTAAGACCTTAAATGTAAACTTTGTTTGTGTTTCTTATAGAAAATGTGTGTTGAATGACAATCATGATATGTGTGTTCTTTGTTATATTAATGGCGTAAATTCTAAGACTAAAATGCCCATGGCTGTGCCTATTAGTACTAGAGAACCCAAACGAAATGTGAACCAATCTGCTGCAACACCCCTTAGGAGAACAGTTGCTTCAGAATCCACTAACCAAAAACCGAGAAGCACTATTAGGAAGCTATATGAGCATGTTAGTAAGACATGTAGTTGGTGGTATCCTAACTTTACACCGTCTGGATACAAATGGAAACCTAAGTCCCCAATAGGAAATGTCAACACAAATGTTAGTATGCCTCTAGGAAATTAATCTAGAACTGCTGATATTTTAGAACCTATGACTCCTAGGTGTTCCACTCTGTCCAATACTTCATTGTCTTTTAATTCTTTTGCAGCTCGTAGAGATAATTCTATTCATCATCGACTCTGGGTGCTCAAAGCACATGACGGTAAATCTCAAGCTTCTAAGTTATTTTATGGAGAAATTTCTGGGTACGGTGAAGTTTGGAAATGATCAAATTGCACTGATTCTTGGTTATAGAGATCTGGATCAGGGAAATATCAGTATCAAAATGATTTATTAAGTTGATCTGCGTGTTGCGCTCAAGTTCTATGGTTGAGAACTCAGCTCATAGATTATGGCTTTCACTTTAATAAAATACCTATGTATTGTAACTCAAAGGAAGCCATAGCCATCTCGTGCAATCCAGTTCAGCATTCCCGTACCAAGTACATCGATGTCAGATATCACTTCATAAAGGAACAGATTTAAAAGGGTATAGTTGAATTATTCTTTGTCGAAACTGAATACCAGTTAGCTGACCTGTTTACTAAAGCTCTATCGGAAGATAGATTTAAGTATCTCGTCAGACGACTTGGTATGAGATGTTTGACTCTAGATGAATTGGAGGATCTGGCAAACGAATCTGCTTGATATACATCAAACATCGATTTGTAAATATTTTTATTTTTCTCTTTATTTTGATTTATAAATATTTTTGAAAAAGGAAATACAAAAATATAAAATCTAGAAAAACAAAATATAAAATCAAAAAATTTCAAAAATACCAAAAAGAATCTTCTCGACATGTCTCTTGGAATCGATAACATTTACGTACCTAGAAATGTCGATTAACATTGACACGGGTGTGTAAATGAAGTTCGAGCAAGAGTTCAAACGTTTCAAAACATGTCATTTCTAAATTTTTCTTTATGACTTATGTACATATCAGTGCATAACTCGGACCCGAATGTAATAGGGGAGTGTACGTTTCAGTGCGCTTACTCTTTAAATAGAAGAGAAGTCTTCTATCATGGTTTTTAAAACCGTTGAACACAATTTTCAAAAAGAACTTTCAATGTCAAATTGTCTACAATATAATTTGTGGTATCTTTCCATAAAAAGTGGTATTTGTTAAAATTGTGTGTTCAACACTCCCTTCCTCAATATATTTAACAATTGGTACAATATTCAATGTTTATAAGTGGTACAATTGGTAAAATGAATGCTCAACAATGTCATCGTAACAAGTGAATCAATTTCTGAGGGGGAGCTTTTAAAACCAAAGCCTTTTAATGTATTTTGGGTACATCTCATAAATGTCAATTTTATGTATCCAAAAACATTTCGTGAAATTAAAATGTGGAAATTATAATGTCAATTAATAATATACATTGTTCACTAAGGCATCTCACTCCGTCTTCAACATATTTGTGGTGTCATATCATTTTTTCCTTGTAACGTCAAGTTTTAAAAATTAGTGGTATCCCACATACTATGTTGAAGAAGAGCTATCAGAAAAATGAATTCATGCAATATCATGGTATAATTTTTCTCCCCATAGAATTTTTCATGTCATAAATTTTAATCAATTGGTATTTCAAATAATAAGAGATTTATTATTTTAAATAAAGGGAGAAAATGTGATTAAAATATGATATAGAAGAATGTGATCTTTAAGACTCTAAGTGCAACTCTTTCCTTCATGTGCAAAACAATTTCGAATCTCGGAGCACATGTGTAGGGGGAGTATTTCAAAATGTCTGTATCAAAGGTTTTATTGTTCGATTTCTATACCCAACAACCAATTAATCTCACGACGTCGATGAAGTCATAAGGTGGTTAAGGTTAGGTATAAGTCCTATGATCCAACCAAAACCGGAGGGATCTACCCAAGGACATTCCATAGATAGAATTAGAAGCCCTTGGGTATGATCGAAGATGAATGAGAATAAGGAAAAATGCCGACTGGGGTTGAGCTAACATTGGAACAATCACAACACGGTGTTAGTGATGACGTCTTGGTAAGCATTAAAGGGGTTAAAGAATGAAAAAGAAATATACGGATAAAGGGTGAAAACAAAACACCCCTCCACACAACTTAAGCAAAAATTGGGTCAATACGTAATCTACCAAAATCACAAAGATGATTGTTGGTATTGAAGAAAGCCGTCATTGACCCAGTGATACAATGCATAACCCTTCCCAGCCATTCGAGTTTCTCTCAAAAGAAACTTGTCTCAATTGTCACGGAGATACACACGTTATCTATTGACATCTCACTCCGAGATTGTTGATATTGAATAGGTGGCAGTCTGCTCCAGCCTCCGATTACTTAAACCAAAGTGCACAAATCGATTCTAGAGCCAAGAAAAGATCAAATTATAAATCTCATTAGGACACAATGTCAAAATACACTTATTGAACACCATAAAGTTCACAAGTTGTAACAAGAGTCCTACGCATTATCCTTAAGATCTTACCAGAACATCAGAGTGATACTCTTTAGTATTCACAGTAACGATGGAAATCCTTCCTATCAAACAGCTCTGCGGTAGGTGACTTGCAAGATTCTATATGAATCAAACTTGTGACAACTAGATATCGATTTGGTCCCGTAAATGACTTGACGACTCAATGAGAAAGATAGTAACTATCTTATTCACTCTTAAAGTGTTGTCTGCTTTGAGATGCTCCGGTAACGAGAACGGCTAGTACAGCTGCGAAACCCTGTCAAGAAGATTCATATGAATTCTATCTGATCACAAGCAGTATTTATACTGATTAACGGGGAACCGTGGTTATTGCAACCGTATTCGACGAAGTGACAAAGACACTTTCGTCCATATCTGTTGTTTATCACTAACCTTTTAAATGCAGATTCAAACGTCGGTGTTGCAACCATGTACCAGCGAAGTCAGGTTCTTTACCACATACTCATACTCGAGCTCTAAAAGTTAATCATTAAGCATCAAGAGTGTTGATCCTAAACTTTCTCAAAGATCTTCAAAGTCAAATCAAGAATCGTATTTTGGGGAGATTGTTAGCCTTATGTTCATATAATTCAAACAAGAATGCAATAAGTATGAGTATGTCGGTCAAGAGCACAAGTTGATCAAGAAATTCAAATCAAGATGATTCAAGTCAAAGATATGATGCAAGATGAAAGATCTCAAGAACTAAAAGTCAAAAGAAGAAGGCTCAAGATCAAGATCACATAAACGACACTGAGAGAATGTCATCGGTCATCTAAAGCATGAATGAACAAAGCCATTACAAATAAGAAAAGACAAAAACAAGACCAAAGAAGGCAAATCTCAAACGTCATATCTTCAACATTAGGGAAGATAAAGTCAAATCAAGATGACCTCCATCAAGAACGTTAACATTGGGGAGATCAAAGAAGACCTCAACATTAAGGGAGATTGTTAGCCTTATTTTTATATAAGTCGAACAAGAATGTTATCGGTCGTCTTAGTCGTAATTAGTGTTGTTATGTAATAGGCTAGTCGGGATTAACGGGCTTGGACTTTAAGCTAATATTGTCCATGTTTCAGACTTAAAGCCCAAGATAAGCCAAGCCCAGCCCATACGCCATCTTGTAGGCTAAGGGTATAAATAGGACCCTCTCCACACATGGAGAGGGTGTTGGTTACATTTTGTATGTGTTTCCTCCCAATCTAATCTTTCTCTCTTTTGTTTCTCTCTTTAGTTTCTCTCTCTACTTTTCTTCTAACTTATTCGTGTGCTTATCATGGTTACTGGTTAGCTTATTGTTGTGTTTGGATCTTAGTTATTTGGGATAACATATTGCAATTCGAAGTCAGTTGTAGTCATCTCGTGCAACCTAGTGCAGCATTCCCACATCATTTCATCAAGGAACAAGTTGAATATGGTATAGTTGATTATACTTTGTCAGAACTGAATATGAGTTAGCCGACATGTTTACGAAAGCTCTTTTGAAAGAAAAGTTTGAGTACCTTGTTGGATGACTCGGTATGAGATGTTTGACTCCAGCAGAACTGGAGGCTTTAGCAAATGAATGTGCTTCATATTCATCAAACATCGACTTGTAAATATTTTTGAAAAAGAAAAATACAAAATATAAAACATATCAAAGAAAATATAAAAATATAAGCTTTCAAAAAGAAAATACAAAATCCAAAAATGCAAAAAATACCAAAAAGAATCTTCTCGACATGTCTCATGGAATCGATAACATTTACGTACCTAGAAATGTCGATTAACATTGACACGGGTGTGTAAATGAAGTTCGAGAAAGAGTTCAAACGTTTCAAAACATGTCATTTCTATTTTCTCATAATGACTTGTAATCACTTTCAGATTGCAACTCGGACTACAATGACAAAAGAGATTGTACGCATAAGTACGCTTATCCTTAGCGTCAGAAGAGAAGTCTTCTAACAAGTGGTTTTCAAAAAGTTGAACATAATTTTTCAAGAATGATTTTCATGATATACTTTCAGTAATTTGTTTAGTGGTATCTTTCAAAATTGTGTGTTCAACACTCCCTTCCTCATAGAACTTTCAAAAGAAGATCATTTTTAATAAGTGGATCAATTTTTGAGGGAGAGTTTTTCAAAAACCAAAAGTTTTAATGCTTTTGAATACATCTTCTCATGATAATTTTTATGTGCTCAAAACATTTAATAATGGTATGAATTTTCAAGTGGTGTCTTAGCATAATTTTTGCAAAAAGATTTTCATAATGACAAATTTCATCATTGGTTTCTTTCAAAATGGTGTGCTAGACATTCGCAAAAGTTTCTAAATAAGAAAGTGATAATTAATGACATAATAGTTACTGATGAGTCTGGATATATCGACAAGCGCGCCAGCGATCGAAACTACATCTGGTCTAGAGAAATCGAAAACCAAGCCAGTGGCCTAATGACCATCCCTTTTAGATAGAAACATACTCTGTTATAACTTGCTTTCTAATTTTGTTATAAGATCATCAAGTGTCTCAGCATAATTTTTTAAGAATTCTTCATTGACAATTCATAATCTTTTAAAATTGTGTGCTCAACATTGTCTCAACCTCAATTTTATATCTATTTTACAAATTGGTATTATTTTTTAGTGGTGTCAAACATATGTAAAATTGAGGGGGAGCTTCAGATGTTCCAATAATTCATGCAATTTTTGTGCCATCATTTTTTTCTCATGCAGTTTTTCATGACAAATTTTAATCAATTGGTATTTTAAATACTAAGACTTATTATTTTAAATAAGGGGAGAAAATGTGATTAAAATGTGATCAAGAGAAATAGTAAGTGATCTAAGAGACTCAAAGTGTTTTCACTCTTACCTACATGTGTGAAACACTTTTGAATATCGATGCACGTGTGTAGGGGGAGTTCTTGAAAAGATGAAACTCTCAAAGTGTCAAATGTTTAGATATTTATCAAACACTTTGATTGATTTTCAATGGTTTTATGGTTACGATCAAATACTCAACAACCAACTAATTCACGATGATTCTAAAGACATAAGGTGGTTAAGGTTAGGTATTATCCTATGATCCATCCAAAACCGAATGGATCTACCCAAGGACACTTTATAGTTAGGAATAGCAGTCCTTAGGTATGATTTTGAGAAGAATGAGAAAGGGGAATAATGCATACTAAGGCATGAGCTAACACTGGAACAACCACAACAAGGTGTTAGTAATGATGTCTTGGTAAACATTGAAGGGTTAAAGAATGAAAAAGAAATCGTAAGGATAAAGGGTGTAAAGAAAGAAGCCCTCCATATAACTTAGGCAGAAACCAGGTCAATACATATGCTATCAGTCTTCACAAAGATGAATTCTAGTATTGAAGAAAGACATCATAGACCTAATGATGCACTTCACAACCCTTCTCAACCATTCAAGTTTCTCTTAAAAGATTCTTGTCTCATTTGTCACTGAAATTAACATGGCTTCTATTGACTTCTCACTCTGAGAATGTTGATATTAAAAAGGTAGCAATCTGCTCCAACCTCCTATCACTAAAACCAAAGCTCACAAATTATGTCTAGAGCCAAAGAGATCCAATATAAATATCATTAGGACACATGAATGACAAACGCTTGTTGAACTCAAATAAGTTCAAAAGTGGTAACAAGAGTCCTATGCATTATCCTTGTGATCTTTCCAGAACATTCAAAGTGATGCTCTTTAGCATTTTACAATGACGAATGGAAATCTTTCCAGTGTCAACATCAAACAGCACTGCGGTAGGTGACTTACGAGATTCTATATGAATCAAACTTGTGCTAACTGGAAATCAAATGTGATACATGTTGTGAGAATTGACGAGAAACACCTAAAATTGTTGTTGTTTACCTTACAAGTGGACATCAATAATTCACCTATATTCGTTTGTTATCCTAACTTGCAAGGGAATCTGGATATAGGAACAGTTGTGAAATATCAAAAAGCTTCACTAGCGTCTCCAGACGTGTCTGCTTTAGATAAACCACACTTTCAGCTGGAAAACCTGTTAAGGAAATTCATTCATTAATCGAATCCTAATGATGCGGGTACAATATTTATACTGTAAAACAGTCCTCACGGAACTGGAGGTTAACGTTACCAAACTTTGATGAATGAACATGACATCCGTCCATATCTGTTGTTTATTGCTAACCTCCTAATTCAGGTTTAGAAGATGGAGTAACTACCTCATTCTAGCACCGTCGGACTCATTACCACATGCTCATATTCAAGCTACAAACACATACATATGGCATCAAAAGTTTAAGAAATCGAATAAGCTCAAAACAAATAAGGACAAATACCTTCCTCAAGATACAAAAGATAACTGGTACATCAAGGGAGATTGTTAGCTTTCAATATGATGCAAAGTATGAGCATGTTGGTCCAAAGCACAAAGGCGATTCAAGGATGTTCAAGAAAGAATGTACTGGTCTCCATCAAACGATGTCTAAAGTTTTGACTACTTCTATCAAGAATCATCCACAATAAGGAAAGATTTAAAGATCTTAGAACAAAAGACAAAGTCAAAAGACAATGACAAAGGCTCAAGATCAAAGATCACAATACATGAAGGAACGAAGTCGATTATAACAAAGTTCAAGAACAAAACCCCACACTTCAAGAGCATGAAGACAAGGAATTTTAATGACTTTACTTCAGGGGAGAGTTTTAGCCTCATTATTATTGAGTCGAACAATAGAAGTAAACGTCATTATAGATTGAGTTAAGGAACTTTGTATATGATGCAAGTCGGGTACACATGCTCAAAGTTTAATCTAATCTTGTACGTGTTATAGGCCTAAAGCCCAACCAGAGCCAAGCCCAACCTATGGATATTTAACCTACGTGTCATATGTGCCTTGTGTAAGTATATATACCCCTTTCCACACAAGGAAAAGGGGTTGGTTGTTTCTCATTTTTCACTAAGTGTAAGATACAATCTTCCGCACTCTTTCTCTCTAAACTTCTTCCACTTTCTCTCTCTAGAATTTCTTGCTTATTTGGTTAATATTTGTGTTAAAGATGATATACTTTTATGACTAACATGTGTTCTTCAATAGAATGATAGATTGAGAAGATTAGAACACAAGTGGTACTAGACTTGGAGAATAAGAGAAAAGAAAATAAATGAAAGAAAGAATGACAAGAGGTGAGGAATATAAGAGCTAAGGAGGGGTATTTATAGGCCAAAAACCCAAATTGGTAAAAAGCAATTCGAGTGTGGCGCGCTGCCCACGCATCAGCGCGTGACCAATATAAGTTTTTTATGTTTCGTCATGCACACAATACCAAAACCTTCACTCGGTCGGCCATCATTTAGATGCGTCCCACCTTTTCTTTTTTGACGCGTTCACAACCCAAAAAATGCATAAGTCGATCAGAAACCCAACCGATTACTTCTTTTTGTGAATTTGTTTATTTAATTGTTTTTGTGGGTATATGGCGTATGTTTTTTGTGGTCTCATCGGTCTCCTTATTACACTAAGTTAGTTATGAAATTATTATAGAGAGAGAAAGCTAATATGGCAATGGTGTCCTTGGTGCCTTGGTGGTCACCATTAGGTTGGCGACAATGGTGGCTCGTGAGAGCCCGTGAGACCCAGGTATGACGCGCCACCCCATTGCATGGGTATGGCCTCACGCGTGAGGTTGTGCAAGCCAGGTGACGAACTGTGAGCCAGTTACTACTTGTTTTTTGTGCAAAAGTGCCCCCTTTCCAATGGATAATATAGTTTAAAAAAGAAATCTCCACTACCATTTTGTTACCTATAAATACCAGTTAAACATCAACATTTTTAAACACAACTTCACATTATATACTCTCTACTTTCAATGCCATTTTAATTACAAAATGTCTCAACAATACACTCCTTGAGACACAAAACGTCAACAATAAAAGACTACCTTAAACACTCCCTCAACATCCAAAGAAACATTTCGTCTTGAAAATACTCCTCCGTTAAACCAATAAATCAACTTCTGACCTGCATCTTTATTTTAGAGAAACCAAGCATACCAACCCCAACATTACCAAAACCCGTTATTCATACATACACAACAAAATACGTACAACCCATACCTACCAAACATGTATAAACCATACGACAACACATACAACTCACAACCTAATATTGACATTTCTTCATCACAACCAAATACGAACCAACCTATGTCTCTCATTCATCCGTTTAGTGTGGATGATTTGCCTATGCACTTGTGATAACTGGTAACTTTTTCTGGATCTTAGTATTTTAAAATACTATGGTTGTATATCTGCCTTTTTCGATCTTGTCGGTTCTCTCGGAGAAAAACTAAAAAGTTGAAGTTGTTGACTTCTTTTGAGCGAAACGGTTATGGTTTAACTAGGTATTGAGAGTCTTGATTTTTCCTAAATGAATCACTTTTGATTCATCTTTTCCGTATTGAAGTATCTATGTTATCGTTTTAACGTTTACTGGGAAGTTTTCCCGTGTTCAGTGAAAATCGTTACGCAACGCGTGTTGGCATGACAATAAGTTAAATCATGTCTAAGCATCTTGATTCATTCTAATAAACTTATTTTAATAAGTTATTTTGAAAACTTTTGATAACATGTGCATAAAACGCAAATATTCGGATATTCTATCAGATTCTCAATTTTATCAACTTTTACTGTATCCGGCAGGATCAGTGACCGTGTTGACGGTGGTGAATCAATGTTGATCTTGGTTATCTAATCTCTATGTTGATCGTGTTAATAGCCTTATAGAGATTTATCTATTTAGATCTAGTTTCGGAGTTTTCTCTCTCGTAAATAGCTTAAAATATCTAATAACGAGTCTTGACACGTTCGTTAATGTTCAAATCGAATTTAAAGAAGTTTAACTATAAAAGGAGTCGTGTGAATATTCTAAGTTCATGTAAAAGTATTTTTGAGTTCATTAAAAATACTAGGAACTTTTGGGTCGCATTTTAAATCGCGAATTAGGATCGTTGAGTAACCCAACAAGTGTCGGAAGGCACCTAGGATGCCATGAACGAATTTGGACCACCAAGGGGACACCAATGCTTCATTTTAGGGGGTTTGTCCAACCTTAGTACTATATCTTGTCTTATACCCTTCCAAAACACACACACATTACCACAACATTTCAAAAACAAAGAAAAATCACCTCCTCTTTCTCCCTGGCTGTTCGAACAGAAAACACACACTAAACACATCCATTTTTCAAGTTTTGATCAAGAACATGAAGGTCTATGTCATCCGGGTTGATTCCAATAGGCGTGGGTTTATAAATACAACATTTGAGTTGTCATTTTCGTGTTTATCTCGCTTTCAAAACCCATTTTATAAGTTGTATTTTCCTTAAATATTCTTGTACGTTTAGTGTTCTTATGATGCATAGATGTTAGTTGTACGATGCGTTTAAAAAAATCAAAGGCGAAAATCTATGAAACACTAAATAAGGGCGCGTTTGGGTCGAACAAGAAAGAAAAAGGGAACAAAGGGTTTATCATTTTTATGTCGTGGTTGTAATGGTTGAAAAACGTTTATATGCTAAGTAGCTTATTTATAGTCTAGCTTAAAAAAAGCAATATTCGGCTCATTTTGTACTTATGAGTTTCGGTTGGAAAATAGGTTATAAGGAAAATGGTTTTGGTTATTTGTCTATGGTATCTAAGAAACAACGTAGCTTATTAGCTTATTAGAAAGCTTATTATACTTGTTTGGAGCTTATGGTGCTAACGACCCAATAAGGCCCAATAAGCCGCGGCTTATTGTGGACCTTATTGTGGTTCAGCTTATTTTTGTGGCTCTTAGTTATAGCTTATTATGTTATTTAAGGCCTAATGTAGCTTAACGGTTTAAAAATAAGCTACAGATAGCTTATTTTGGGGTTAATGGGCCACGACCCAACAAAGCAAGCCAAATCGAGGCTTGGTCTTGGCCCATGAGTATTGTCTTACGTTGTGGTTTATTTCTCGAACTTATATTTACTAGTAAGTATATATATATATATATATATACACACACATATATATATGTATATGTAAATATATACATATATGTATATGTATATACATGTATATGT